>JAQFYG010000368.1:0-33126 GCA_034694325.1 Entomobrya corticalis | reverse complement strand
TCAATCCCAATATACCTTGTCATGAGTCAATGAACATTTAACATTGGTCCAACCAAGAGTAAATCGTTTAAGGGAAAAAATAGAGACGCAATAAAATATGTGAACAGACAACGTAATAAGCTGCGTTGTTAAAAAAAGAAGTAACTTGATAATATGCTCTACTGCTGCTAATGCCTCAGACTATTTACGCTTATTATTCTCTACTCTCCTGTCTCAATGTTTTTCGCTCCATCTGATCTTACATAAACTTAATAATATAAAGTATTTTATAAAAACACCTTTAACAACTCTTCTGCTCTTCTTCTGCTGCTGAGAAGAGCATTAAATGCCAATAAGGAAAAAAATAAGAAGATGAAGAAAGAGGGAAAGAAGCTTAAATAAAGTTTTCTTTATTATTTGTAGTGATGCCGCTCTCCTCCCTGCTACTAAACTACTTACCAAAAAGTCAGAGACTAAACTTTTTTTTGAAGGGTTCATCATCATGTTTCGTTTTTCCTTTAACACTATTGACTAGATAACATTATATGTGGTGTACGTGAAGGGCACGTTAAAGCACTTTTAATAGAAACTCGTCATTATCGTCATCACAAATAATGACACCAATTTTTCTTCAAAAGAAAAAAAAATATATCAGACAACTTTCTCTTCTATTTTTGGAGAAAATGAAACGTAAAAAGGAAGAAAAGTAAAAAAAAACTTTATTTTTTTCCAACAAAGTTCAATCTTTTATTAAGCCACCAATCCCACCATGTGTTTTTTCAAAGTCAAGCAAAAATGAAGAAGAAAAATAAGCTGAGAGAGAGAGAGAAATTATCGTAATTGCATAATTTCAATTTCAAAGGAAAGCTTACTTAAAAGAAGAAATATATTTGACGAAGAAGATAAAGGTAATGGAAATGTCTATTGAAGGTGTATACCTATTTTGTATGGACATGGAACTCAATTTTGACTCTCGCTTTTTCTTGATTTGACTTTTTTCACTTGAAAAAAATCTAGTGAAAAGTTTTTTTCTTGGCATTGGATTTCTTTCTAAAGAAAAAAAGGATAGAAAATGTGATAATATGAATGGATGAATGAATGGAATGTTGGATGATGGATGCTAGTTGTTTTTTGTCCCTATTCATTTCTTGATCTAGTTCTTTTTCTCTGTGAGCTCAACTGTCACATTTTGTTAAAGTTTTCCAACATGTAATAATATACAATCAGTTTAACTTTCTGTCTACTGAACTATAAAAATAGCTGACATAAGTTGAGAGCTATATTGTATCATACTATGAGAAGCTTATGGGACTTAAAGTAGAGTCGGCGAAAATAAGTTTTTTCGTTTCATCTTATTTATTTCCAAGAAAAATGACAACTGAGAGAAAAGTGAAAGGATGAGGATCCGAATTAAAATGATGAACGACGATTTTAATCTTTAATGATGTGTTTTATTTCCCGCTGTGTACATTTTGCAAATTCCTAAAGTTTATATCATATTATCACTCAATTCTGATCATCAGTCAAAATATCTGGTTTCTACATGCTTGGTATATATAGCTACAATCGTTTCAACGAAATCGAAAATTTTGTAGTCCAAATTAATAATTACCAAATTTTTTTGATAACTTTATAGTTGGAAAAGTTTAAATGATAAAGTTTTTCAAAATTATTTAATATGGACGACGCATTACTAGCTAAAATTTCAAACACTGCGTCTTGGTGTCGTGTGATTTCTGGAGAGAAAAGTTAATCAGTCTGAAACTTGGCTGATAGTTTTTGGCAGTGGGGCGTTTTGAAGCGTCTTTCTGTGTCTTTCATTCTTTTAATGAGTTTTTTGGCAGTCGGTCGTACGGTGTTGGATATGAAATGTCAATTAAATAGAATTCCTTCTCTAAAAGTTCGCATGGTTAAAATAGGATAAAAAAATAAGAGGATTTTCTTTCCATCATCATAACCTTCTGATACACATTGTGGTGGAGTGTTTTTCGAAGGTAAAAGTAAAATATCTACCTCCAAAAAACTTTTTTGTGGTTTTTGATTTCATATAAATCCATAATAATAATACTTTTGTTACCTTTCCATTCTTGCCAATAAGTTTGACATGACTCCCTTCCGGACTCGACTTCATGCGATTGACGGACGTGAGCACGTAGCCGAGTGACGTGTGGTATCCATTGAATCCCTCCTGAAAAAAGTGAAACTGGAGCCCTCGATCCTTATCCCCGTTGCACAGACTGCGGATGGAAATGGTTACCGGGAGCCAGGTTGGAGTGTCCCCAGGCGCCCCTTCAGATCTATATACAACTATATAGCTCCCATCCTCATTCACTTTGCTGAGGATGTAGAAAATGGAAGAGGGAAAGATGCAACAACGACTGCTGCCCAACCCCTGACCTTTCAGTCTCAGTGTGACCTGTTGGATCACAAAAAAATATGACACATGAAAAAAGAAATCATGAATAATAGGCTAATAGGGAACAATTCTCTGGCAAATTTATGTCCTGAGCTGTCACATCATCCCAGATGACTGATGATGACGAAGAAAATTGGAAAATACATACGGGTTTCTCCTTCGATTCAGTTAAAACTCAAAAGGGAAAATGCGACAGAAATATGATACTTTTTTTGAAAAATATATTTTGTTGGTCTATAGCGAAATAGTAAAATGCAAAATAAACATGCAAAATATGTGAAATAACTATTCAAGGAGCATAGTGCGACCCTCAAACATACTTCCTTGGTGGTTTGGTTTGCTGCCGGTGATGGTGGAGGAGTCAAGTCAACTATGACAAATGGATCGGATCTTGCAGCACTTGACTCGTTCTAGTCGTGTTCTTTTCGGGTGCAAAAAATGCTCAAATTTCAGAGTCAAAGGCTCAAAAGCATGCAATTTTTTTGTTGAAAAAAAGATGAAGAGTAACAGCAGCAGAAACAGTCACATAGCCACAATGGCAGCAAAAAGCAAACACACGTGCGTTATGTAATAATGCATGAGGGAAATATATTAAAAGTATGTGCATGTTGAAAATGTACAATAAGTACAGTTAGTAGTTGTGACTGTGTCATCTGCAAGGCAAGGGCAAAGATATTAAATAAGCTTATTTCCTTTTCCACTCGCACACTTTTTTCAGTTTTTTCGTTTTCGATTGGAAAAAAGAAATAATATATTATACCTAAATATTATACATATTTTTTCTTTGTGCAATTTCACGTTGATTTGAAAAAGTGTTCACGAGTTTCAATATTCTTTCCAGTGAAAAAGAGTGTGAGTCAAAATAGCCTTGCTTCAATGAATGGAATGTTTCAGTAAAAAAAGAAGTTTCCAGAAAATATCACGTTTTTCTAAAGGCATAATGATTGTATGCCATATGTGCAGAATAACCTGCTACATACTATATTATGACCTGAGAAATTTTGCATATTGTTAGAAAATGTTTATACATTTTTGAAACGGTTGTTCCACATATTCCAATGTGAAAAAATATTAAAAAGGATGAATCAAACATGTTTTGTACATTTTGTAGCATCTGTTGTATTGGTTTAAGGCCAAATGAAGCCACTTAGAAATCTCAAATCTTATTTTTTAAACTGACACATCTCTTTTCCAATTTGATACCAAAAATTCGTGATACAAGTACAAGAACATGATATTTTGGATGTAAAATTGCCCGGAATTTTTTCATCGGAGCAACTCTCCAGAACCATCGTTCTGTTGCACACTGTCACTACTTTATTAGCTTGATTTTATATATAATCAAATGTATAAGGTGTGCAAATAACTGGCAATTTTTCAGTTAGTTGGAACAAGCAGCCAGGCGGCTCGTTAATTTTGCTGGACTCGCGTGGAATCCGGAATATGAAGGTCGAGCCTCAAACAAAGCAACATGGAGCTTATATCTAACCAGTTGGGTTTTCCTTGATTTAGGCTTTCCGGAATATTGGAATATCAAAACCATTCCAATGCAAGCTGCTGTTTTAAAGCAACAAATGCCGTTATATTGAAATACAGGGTAAAAGTTATCGTAATTTCGTGGTTGTGTCAAGCAGATAATGTGGTGGTGGCAGCAAAGCTTCAGATCTATAGGCCTTGGTTCAAACGAACGCAAAAGTTTGGCTTGCTTGATTTTACTTGAAGCATCCTTTATTCTTTCAGATGGTTCTTTTCTCAATTTTGAATTTTCAAAGGAGGAGTAGTAATATTGTAAATGTAATACCTACTAACCAGTCAAACATTATATTATCTGATCGAACATCAAACAAAAAGTCAGTCAGTCAATCTAGAAAAAACTACATTTATTCCAATTCTGAATACACATCTTTTAGATTGGAAATTGTAAACGTCTTTTGCACAGTCTGATTTTTTCGTTAAAATATAGTCCATTTCCTTCCTCTTTAAATATTTCTTTGTATTTTTACCAAATTTAACCCATTTTATAATAATGAGATGGCCTTATTCCTGGTAAGAAGAAAGAAAAAAAAAGAACCTTCGTTTTCTTTTTGGATTGAAAATCGATCAAATATAATACCAAAGTATACAATTTTTTGCTTCGATCTTCTTTCCTTTAAAAAATGGCTTCCAAAATACCAGCCCGTCACAAACACAAAGAAGTAATTTCAGTAGCACTTTACCTCTGACCTTTTCTCTCTTTGTAACCGAATTTTCCATGAAATATCTTACTTTTAAAAGCAAAAAGAAAGATTAGTAATGCGCATACATTCATAATATTATCATTTCATTTTAGTATGCAATATTCCGAAAAAAATCACATCAAACAAACAAGGCCATCGTCATCACCATTTTCATTGTCATTTGCAATTTGCATTGTGACTGATTCCATTTTAAAATGAAATTGTAAAAAATAACAAATTCAAAAGAAATGGATGTTTAGTAACTGGAAAAGGAGAAAATATCCATGAAAAGGTTCACAAGAAATAGAATGGATTTCCTATTCACTAGTTTATCCGAAAGAGAAGAGAGTAACAGCTCAGTTTAGGAAAGCGAGTGTATTAGAAGTCAATTGAAAATCGATTTACAATATTTTCCTTCTTCACCAGCTTTCTGTTCTTTTTTACATAAGTCTAGAGACAGAAAAAAAACCGATGATGCAAAAATTGAGAGAAAACAGTATTTTTTTTCACGTAAACCATTTTTTCCAGGTAGTGGTTCCATCAAGTGCAGAAGAAAGCGATGATGAAAGGTGAGGTGGTGAACGAGATTGCTCTGGCTCCAATTGACATAAAATGTAATAAGTAAGTATAGAAGGAAAGTGAAAGACTGAACGAGTAACGGGAAAAGAAAACCAATATAAAAATACAAGTAGTGAAAGTACATTAAATAGCCCATCCTTTTAAGTCAGTACAAACCCACCACTCACGTTCACTTTTTTCTCGTTTTTTTCGGTTAAAATAAGCGGAAGGCGTACCTCTTCCATCATCGTCATTATATCATCAACGTGTGTGTACTCCCATCATCACGATTAGTAGTAGTTGTTTACTAAACTGCTTGTTTTTATATAATACTTTTTTCTTTCATCTTACTGATCAAAACCGCAAACCATAGGCCATAGGCTTCGGAAATAACATTTTTGGGGAAACTTGAGACAGAGAAAGGAAGAAGTAGGCATGTGAAAGTGGCATTGATAGAAACGAAAATCCGCTGCGGTAAGCAAAATTGCCTGACCGTCTCACGCATTTTATTCCCATTTCTTTTTTGTCGGATTTATTGTGCTTTTGTGTTTTGCCAAGGAAGAAAAGGTGAGATTGGTAGAGGAAAAAGGTAAGTTTTTTTTCGGATGAGAACAACAAAAACCGCTGCTGACTCCAACTCCAGAATAGAGACTAGACTAGTCCACTCAGAAGAGCTCACACAAAAGGGAAGAAAATGGCTAAAGTGACAAAGATAAGAAGATATATGTATTTGCCCTTCCATCCCTCAACGTCTCATAAAATACTATGAAACGACTGAGAAGGCGCTAAGAAGAAATAATACGTGTTCTCAAACCACATCCAGTACCAACACTAAACTAAATAATATTTCTTCATATTCCACATATTAAGAAAAATGAGTTCAGTTTCTTAACTTTACTTTATTTTTAGGAGGAAAATACTATGAATCAAAATATCAGAAGATGTTTTCCAAGTAAAATATTACGTAATATTCTATATCTATCTGGTTATTTTTCTTAACTTTCCGTCTTTATTTTTTCATACTTCCAAGTAGCTTAAAAGTTAGCCAATGAATAAACAAAAAACTAAAGTCAAAAGTTGTGGTCAAACAACTTGCAATATTTTCTTACTCAATGTGAGTCTACTTCTTCTTTTGTATCCGATTATTGCACTCATTCTACTACGCACTGTATTTTCTCCTCATTCACATTTCAACTTAGTTCGTTTTAATGTACTGCGAAAGAAAAAAGAAAGAAAGGTAAGAAAATATAAAACAGAATGAATGATTTTTGATCAGTATTCTTTCCTGTTTCATCTTCTTTTCTTCTAAAAGTTCACCGTTCTCTAAGAAAACCAACTAAATCTAAAAACCTACACTCTAAGGGTTTGTTACCTTTGCTTTTTACCTTTTCCCATTTCCTTTCTTTTTGTCTTCAAGAAAAAAAATACAAAAAAGATACATTTTCTCCCATTGTCCTTTCCAACTTTCTTTCTTTTCGATTTCTCTGAATCCTCCGACTCCAACTATTATCATTTTGCTCCCTTTATTCTTCAACAATGATCATGATCATGATGATGGCGGTCGTTTGTGGGTCTACTTTAAGTTGTTCTTTAGAAGAGATCTTTCCTGTATGACCATTCTTAAATATATCTCTATAAGCACCGTAAATGCATGAGGAATCATGTTGGAAGGAAATAAAGAGGAAGGACACTGCTGAGCTCCAAGGAGAAAGTATAGAGATGATGAGAAAACCTAGTGGTGGTGGAGGAGCATCAACATCCGAGCAATAAAAAATGAAATGTGGAAGAAAAGCGGGGAAAACCCATTGAAATCATCTGCTGCTCTTCTACCTCTGTTTCTTCTTCTTTCATTCTGGTTCTTATCCTTTTTTCTCTTCTCCTCACACTAGTTTTTTTTAAACCGACGAAAAAAAACATTTGAAAGAGTAAACGGGTGTCGATAAATCATTGCATTGTGCGATAACATTACAATTTCTTCTTCGTATTTTTTCCTCCTTTCCTCCTCCACCTCCATTTCTACCTCCTATCATCTGGCTTATAGCCCCACTGTCAGGTGGGACCCACACCATCATCATCATACATCACCAACAGGAGGGAACACAAAGTATAAAAAGAGGTGGAATTTAAGCAGAAAAAACAGCCACATACCATTATCTCCTCTCATGAATGCTGATGATGATGACTAAGGTTTTTTTGTGACGATGATGTGTAATGACGATAACTAGAAGCATCAAGTAGTACAAGTAGTGGTGATTTTTGGAACATTTTTTTTTGCAAAAAAAGAAAATCCTCTTCCTTTTCTCTTCACGGCAGCTCAACATTTGAAAAGTCTTTTTTATCCATTTGGCTGTCTGACTGACTGTCTGTCTATCGTATTTTGTAGGGTCTTTAGTAAAAATATATATTACATCTGAGGAGGAATCAAAGGAATAATATCCTTTTATATTCCTCACCTAAATCCCTTTTCTTGTGTTCTTCTTCAGTCTCCATCCTTCTCTGAGCTTTTGTTGAATTGCGATTCAACAGGAACAAGTATTGCAGAATCAAAAGTGTTCCAATTTTTTATCTTATCAAAAAATCCTCCTACTCCACCTACAACAACCCAGCTTTAGATATCGTTTTTCTCTTCTAGGCAAGTTGATAATAAAAGCTAGAAGAATCCGCTGAATTCTACCTTTTTTATGGGAATATTTGGATATTATTATTTTTTACCTTTGACTTGTACGGTTATAAATATTCTCTTTTCTACTGCGTTCTGCAGATCTGTCTGTTCATCATTTCTTCTATTTTTTCTGCCGAGCTTTCTTTTTTTCCTGTTTGCATCTCCTAATGCGAAATCCTGACACTACTCTTACTCTTCAATAACATATTGATAAAGTCAATATGATGGAATACTGCACAAACTATACTTGATATTATATAAACTGGAGGGAAATCCTTCACTTGAGCGTATGCTAATTCGGCAAATCGTACAACTTTCACTCAAAAAACAGCTTTCTCCTCCGACTTGCTCCGCCGCTCTGTTACAAAATATTCATATTATTATCAGCAGCCATGTGAAGAACATTTGGTGTGGAGGAGGAAAAGATAGAGGAAAAGAAGGATGTAGTGGGTGGAGGTGGTGGTGCGAACGGAGTTAAAGGATTGAAGATGAAGAGGGAGCGTTAGAGCTGAATAAAAAGTTGCTAAAACGGGAAAAACGAATAAACTTCCTTTTTTCAAGTTGATAACTTGCTTCGTTCACCGACTATCATAAATACGTAGACTCTTGTTCTGTTTTTGTTGATAATTGAATGGAAAGCTATAAAAATGTGTTGCTTCTCGATGTTCCCGACACACATAAAAATGCGAACATTAGAGAAAAATACAGACATGACCGCTACCAACATACGAATGAT
Source organism: Entomobrya corticalis (assembly GCA_034694325.1). Classification (NCBI taxonomy): domain Eukaryota; kingdom Metazoa; phylum Arthropoda; class Collembola; order Entomobryomorpha; family Entomobryidae; genus Entomobrya; species Entomobrya corticalis. Next base: position 24,559 of record JAQFYG010000368.1, on the reverse strand, counting down.
TTCGCTTGTTTTATCTTTATCATTTCCAAGTGTCCCAAGAGTAGATATTTTTATTGCAACAAACTTTACTTTACCATGAAGCTTTAGTCGTCGTCAGTCGTCGACCGTCCTGAATGTCTACTTGTTTTTAAAAAACCCCAAAATCCCACTTCAACTGGTGTACATGAGAGATAAATACGAAAGGAATATTCGAAGGATGTTTTAAAAAAAGTTTTGATGGGCAAAATGCTCTGATCCTTTACACAATCATAAAGTTTAGAAAGCACTTTTTGTCACTCAACCTCTTCTAATGGCTGGAGAATTTAAGTTTTAAAACAAGTTTTTGTTTGTGGGAAATGACAAAACTTATCGGAGCACAAAGGAATTTTGTGAGAGTTGTTAAAAAAGAAAAATTGTATTGTTTGAATGAGTTTTCTTGTGTCATCAAAACTAAACTCAATTTTCTTTCCTCTTTATCTTTTAATATTTGGTTCTTTTTTACCTGTTCTTCTTCTAGCAGTTTAACAAAAGAGTTGCGTTTTATTTTGTTAAAGAGACAAGATGATGATGAGAAAAACGGAAATGAAAAGTTTTATTCAATTTTTTTCTCATCCTTTTGTTCGTCAACAATAGCATGGTCCAAAAAAACGACAAAACTTACAAAAATATATATTCTGAGATTGGAAAAAGAGAAGCTTGTCCTGGTGGAGGTGATTGAAGATTGAAAAAGATGGAAAAATTGGATGAATGAAAACAAGGTTTAGATGACAAAAGAAAATAATTTCAATAAAAGTATCAGAGATTAAAGGTGGAATGAAAATGTAAAATAGTAAGAAAAAGATACTTTAGTGAGAGATAGAAGAGGAGAAAGTACCCTCAAAACTTGATTTGCTTTCACCGACATGGAAAGTTAGATAGGGAAAGAAAAGGGTTATAATATACTAAAAAGTTTCAAAGATTTTTAGAGGCTTTTTCGTCGTTGTACTTATTTTGGTTATTGGCCTAAAGGAATAAGAAAGCTAGACTTTGAGAAGATTCCGACAAAATAAGAAGGAAAATAAGGAAAGCTTGGTGGAAGTACGCACGATATTGAAACAGGGATTTTCCTCTCTCATCTTTTCTACTTTTCTCAACAGCCAAAGAGAAAAAAGTAATCACTGCGGCTTACATAAAAACGAAGATGCATTTGCGGAATAGTCCACAAATACTAAACTTTTAAATTTTAACGAGAAATAAAAAATAAAGCTCACATCTTTTCACGGTGAGTTAAGCACTGCAAAAGAAAGACATTATTCTTAAGCCGAGTTCTTAAGAAAATAAAATATGATCCGTCTATTCTTATTCGGAAATTGTTGGTATTTTTTAGATGGAAGGTCTAAAAAAATTGTTGTTATTTGCATTATGCTATCAGCTATGTCAAGATTATTTTTATTAGTTATTGGTATTTATATCTGCTACCATAATAAATAAAATTGCTAGACTTAAAAATATCTCTCAAAAATTTATATTTTTCTATGATGAAACATGTTAAATTTCATCTGGTTTGTAACAAAAGCGAGGACATTTTTCATCAAGAAAAATCTCAGCGAAAAAAATTCAACATGTTTTTACCATCCCACTCCTTTTGGTTCTTTTCGGGCTTTCTCTTTTCTGTTGTGGTTTGGTTTTGACCTAAAGAACCTTATGGTCCGTTACTTTATCCGGTTTCCCAGAGAAAAAGATGGAAAGAGAGAAAAGGAGACTACGACCAACCATTATTATAAATGTCTCATTCCTTCCAGCTTTTCACATCTTTCCATCTAATAATATTTTTGGTCCAGTGTAGAACAGCATATGCTTTCTCCTTTTTTATTTTTGTACACAACTTTCACCGCCACCACCACGACCGTTATCCAAGATAAAAATGGTTAATAGAACGACCTTTTAGCAAGTCATTTCTTCCCGTCGTCTCTCTCTCTCTTTTATTCCATGTTTGATCCTGATCCTGATGATGCGATTGTGTCAGAAAATATGTATCGTATGTGAGCCATTTTTTTCATTTAATGTGTGTGTGCCTTTCTAGATTTCGTTTTCTTTCCTTCCAAGAAAATTCACAAAAGAAATCGCACGGTAAAATGGGCAGAAAACGTTGCTCAGTTGTTTACTTGTATTTTGTATTTGTTGCCTTCTCTTGCCTTATATGTATATTTTTACTTTGTTTGTTGGTTGTTATTATTGTTTCTTATGTTGGAGTTGTTGAATCTTATTTTGGAGAAAAATAAAAGAGAGAGAAAGTGAGTGAAAAGTGATACTGATACTGTGAGAAAATGAAAGGAAAGACATATCTTCTCTCGTGCGCGGCGTGAAGGAGAAAGATAAGAAGAAGGCCGAAGAAGGGATCATATAAACATTTATAAAATATATTACAGGCGTTTTATTTTATATAAACCTTTTTTTCAATTTGGATATAAGATGAAATGAAGTCAGGCAGGGCAGTGTAGTGGAATTACTTGGAGGAGTGGAAAATGGAAAGAAAATACATGGGGACACACTATCACTCTCACTTTTTATTCCTTTCATTCATTCTCATTGTCCTTGTGTATCTCTCCCTCTCTGTCTGTCTATATGTGTTGCTTCGGCTGTTGTTTTTGTTTTTGTTCGGTTGGCGTCCTAATGGAAAGTCAGAAAAAATGGCATGAACAAGAAGAGAAGAAGAGAGATCAAAGGAATGTTTTTTTCTATATATATTTCCAGTTCAGACCAGTCAAGCCAACCAAGTCAAACACGTAGCAAAAAGACGATGAAATAAAATGACAGCATCTTACACAAGACATGGAGAAGGAGATAGGCAGATAGTCTAAAGTAATTTTCAGACATTTTCCTCTTCTTTAATGCAAAATACAAGAGAAAAGAATATTGAAAGGCTGTAAAAACGGCGAAGAGAGAGAAACACTATCTTGAAGTCGCTTTCCGTCTTTCCTTCTACTGATGAGTAGATACATAATATATTATGAAAGCGTCGTCGAGACAAGAAAAGATGAAAAATGAGAAAGTGGTAAAAACTGTTTTTAGTTTAGTTTACCAAATAAATGTACAGTTTTCCGTCTTATTATTATTTTTTGGTGACAACCATTGTTTTTTCATCAGAGCTTGAAAAAAAAGTTTTGTGTGTGTCATGCCCTCGTGTCATATCAAATTCAACAAGTTATGGCAGCACAGCAAGTCGAATATTAAATAAAAGAGACGACGAGAACGATATAAAGGCTCTAGAAAACATCTTGAAATGCTGGTATGACGGTGGTAGAAAATGTTATGGTTGTTATCAGAGAAAGAAGTCAGTGGTGGTTGGATAAGGTAATGGCAGGCAAGTATATGAAGCTACATTTCAATGCCGAACAGAACTGCCTCCTTTTCTTCTACTACTTTCTTCACAAAAATACTGTTTAAAAAATCCTACCACAAAAGAGCTGCCTTTTTAGCTTCTTTATACACGTATTCCGGTAATGCCGACAAGCGACACCGGCTATTATTCTAAGATTTACGGAAGTGTGTAGAGTGAAGAAAATGAATCCTGAAAGCTGTTGATAGTGAAATAGGCCAAAGGGGAAATAAAAGGGGCAAGCCGGGGAAACATTGAAAAAGAGACACGTTTGTATACAAAATGCGCGCACACACAACCTATCATCCATTCCAAAAGAGAAAAGTATTTTTTTATCAGTGACTTTGACTTCTGTTTAACAGCACACCTGGAGAATATATAAATGCCCCATTCAAACTCCCATCAATTTCTACTCATTGTACAATAAACGCTTTATTATTTTGCCCCAGCAGTTGTCTAGTAGTAGATGCTTGTTCGAAAAAAAGTATAATAGTCGCATTATAAGTTTTTGTGTGTAAATGTATATTTGATCCATGGAACATGTTTGGTCTCCATTTTTTAAAGTAAAAACTTAAAAAGCCCTGAAGGAAAAGAAAGTAAAAATTTTTATTTGGCGCTACAGGAAAACATGGAAATAGCTTGGAGGAGATATATGTGTACTGGTTCTAAAGATGATGATGTAGTGGTGTGGCATGGCGAGAGTGTTAAGCACACACCAATTCAGCAAGGTTGTTCCCCAGAGCTTTATTTATTCTGACGACGAGTTTCCTGGTAAGTTGGTCGTCGTAGTTTGCTACTTTATTCAACAAAATAAAATACTTGCTAGTTTTCCTAGTATGGTGGCAACTGGCAATATCACCCTTCCGCTGTTTCTCAAACCCAAAAACTCAGTAACTTTCTTTTCCAGAGAAATTGAATACAACAAAATTATGTGTTATTTTATTTTACTTTTTCTCACTCTCAAGGGAAAATGAAAATGAGTTGAAATGCGGTTATAAGTAGAGAAAAGTATAGCATAATGTATTGTATGGGGAATGGAGAGTTTACTTTTTTAAATAGGCAAATCACGTAATATCCAATTTAACCCTTTTCAGTGTGATAGTTTAAAATGAAGACATTATTGCACAACACCATGTTGTTTAATAAGTTGTGTAAATATTATGGGGGCTGAAGAGAGAGAAAAAAAGTGGAGAAAACGAGTTTTTTCTTTGAAAAAAGTCAGAAGCGTGAAAAGAATAAGATATTATTCTTATCTTGATACATTTTTTTTCCTTTTTTGGAACATTTGGGAAAGCAAAGTAACATAGTATATTAGAGATTCAGAGGGACGATAATAGCAAATAAAGAGAAGCAACAAGAGAAGAAGAGGTAACGAGAAAAGTCATTTAAATCTTTGCCATTTAAAAATTGTCTTCACAAGTCGACCATACAAACGTAACTCGACCTTAAATGGGACAATAAAGAAAAAAGTAAAATGAAGAGAGAAAGTCAGAGAATGGAAAAAAAGAATATTCTACTTCTATTTAATATAGGGAAAGTCAGAGTACATAAGAATATCTAGAGAAATCAGTAACTTTTGGCCTTTTAACTTCTTTTCTTTCTTTTGCTATTTTAACCCGTTCTGCTATTGCTTTTCTAAATATCTTTTCGGCTCATCAAGCTCATTTCATTCCAACATTTTCTTCTTTCCTGTACAACTGCTGAATACTACATCTTTAAACTTTCAGCATGATGATGACAACGTCTTTTCTTCTTTTTCTTTTTGTTACACGTTAATTTGTGTGTCTTTTAGGTACATTATTTGCTCCTAAACTTTTGAAAACGAATGCAAAATGGACTGTGTAAAATGAGTGGGGAAAGAAGACAAACTAAAATGAGTCTTATTCTCTTAGCGAATATTCTGGAATCTCAGGTTATTCTTGTATTTTTTGTATACTGTTGTCGTCCTCTACCCTTTAGAAAGTACTACTACTGCCTGTAAAGAATAGACAGAAGAGAAGAGCAACACGGCGAGAACGACGACAACAACGGGAGAAGAAGAAGATGAGAAGATGAGAAACAAAAAAGTTTTTTTCTCTGTTCATCTTTTTCTCTTCATTTTGCTTTTTGCCCTTTCTGTCTCATTTGAGAACAGCCAGTAAGCAAGCAAGCAAGCAGACAGGTTCACGTTTTTGGAAGAGAGATAGACGTAGAGAAAGTAAGAGAAAGTTGGTGTTTTAGAGAGTCACTGCTGCTGTTACTACTGCTGTTATACTGCTTGCTACACAGACTAAAACTAAAACTTTTTGGAATTAAAGGAAAGCTATAAGTTGATACATATTCTTTGGATGCAATGAACAAAATCTATATACCTATATGATCTATAATTTTATGGTGTAGAATATGGCGATGATGATGATAGCGATGATTTAGGGAAACGGAAAAGTTTCTCGCTCACTGTAACAGTTTTCCATATACATTTATAGTGGAGGACGTAAAGTAACAAAATGTGAAAAGGTGCGTATATGTACTTGAATTTGTTTTTGACTTGACTTTCATTTTCATGGAGTAGAGCATACAAGTAATAATGATATGTACAAAAGTGAAGTAGTAAAATTGTTGTAGAAAAGCGTTTGTTGGTTACTGGTGTTGTCAAAAACTTTAATTTCCTCGACTTTGCAGGTTCCCTACAACAAGCTAGCTTCCACTATAAGTAATTTCACTTTACTTTCTCCTCTTTCTCTCATTTTCTCTTCTACTTTCTCCTACAAACAAACCTTGGTTTTATAGTCGAACAAAATGCCAAATAATTTTCTGACGACGACCAAACATTTTGAACACTTTTTTGTGTACTTACTTGTTCGTGTTAGATGCAGAAGAAGAAAAGTTTTTCATTCATTTCTTCTTCTTCTATCTTCTTTCGTTTTCGTCTATTCACTCATTCATAAATACGATTACATTTATACGCTATTACACTTTCCCCCTCTTCTCCTCTCCTTTTTTCATCACTGGTTTATATCAGTTTCCGGTCCGGAGAAAGGAGAAACATGTTTGTTGACTTGAGAGAAAACAAAAGGAACGGAACAAACGCAAGTTGAGTAGTAAAGTGCTGCTAATTCTCTCTGTTTTTGCTTTCTCAGTCATCAAAGCATATTTGAAAGATGTGATGATAATGACGATATAGCAATGTTTGAGGCAGTTATTTCGGAAGGAAAACACTAAGAAATAACAGTAATGAAAAGATAATAAATTGTGAATGAAGATAAAAAGGGTGGGTGTCCCGTACGGGAATGCAATATACGACGAGTGTAAATGAAAGGGTTGATGACGTAGTAGTTAGTGACCTGATGGTACATAGAAAGGAGTGTCTCTTTCGATGTGTTGAAAAAGTAAAGCAAAAGAATTCAACAAAAAAAAAGAAAAGAAGAAGGGCAGGGCAAAGGGAGGACAAGAGACAAAAGCAAGCGGGAAACAGATTTTGTTTGTGTGTATGTCGTCCCGTCCTACAAGATGTAATTCTATAAAATACTACTACCACAACTTATACACTTATGAACGTACGAGATGAATGTGTTTTTTCTTCAAAGGTTATAGTTGTTAGTTGTGTGAGCCATTCTGCTTTTCCACACAGTCGGCGCCACCCAACTTTTGCCATTTACAGGAAAGAGGAGAGAAGAGGAGATGAGAGCGTCTCCTTGAATCAGCAACAAGAAGACGGAGACTTGAACGAGTGGAAAAATAAGAGTTTGAGCAGAACAGAACAGAGTTTTTTTGTGAAGGGGATTTGTATAATCCTTCCACAAAAACACATAACTCTGAGCCGTGAAACATATACAAAAACTGACACGGCCGAAGTAAAAGTAAAACTGCTTTGTAAATATCACATCTCTTTGCACGACTTACAACAAAATAGACGGATTGTGAATACCTACACAAAAAATAGCAACTTATCTCGGCTTGTTTGTACTCGTCGACAAGTAGAAGTAGAGTGAGTAGTGGTTTGTTGTAAAGAAAGAAAGGTTATTATAAGTGTGCCGAGTGATGGATCGTCATTCATCAGTCATGTGTGAGAAGAGGAGAAGAGAGATGAAGGAGGAGAGGAGGAGGAGGATGAAAACAAGAAAGAAGAAACTCGTATACTTACAAGCAAAGGCATTCTGCGGGTAATCGCCAAATACAATTTTATTCAGTGTAAACGAAAGCTCAAGATGTTAGGAAGAAGATGAATTCGTTAAAAATCCCAAATGCGTACATCTAATATTTTTAAAGTTAAGAAGAAGCGCGTGCAGTATCAAAGAGTGGCGTTATAAGCACTGAAGAAGCCATACTTGTTTCCCTTGTACCGTCGGTTTGCTTCATGTAAAATTACTGCTCGTGTTTTCATACTTTTTACTTTGCTTAAGGCTGCGTTAGTTCCCAATGCGCGCGCTTTTTCTTTAATTTTAAAATATTAGATGTACGCATTTGGGATTTTTAACCAATTCATCTTCTTCCTAACATTGTGAGCTTTCGTTTACACTAAATTACATCGTCATTGGCGATTACCCGCAGAATGCCTTTGCTTGTTAGTCATTCCTTCGGAGAAGAAGAAGAACAAGTTATTTTTTTATTATTCTGGGAAAAAATGCTTGCACGAGATCTCTTCTCTCTGTTGCATGATTGCCTAAAGATCTAAAGTAAAAAGTAACAAAAAAGTGGGAAGCGTTTGAGGATGGATGAATAGACACTAGTAGAAGATTAAATGCAATGAAAAGATTCTTGTTCAATTCCAAGTCCAGCACTAAAACATGGAGTAAAAGTTACGTGCCTCTCGTGTACTTTATAGTTTTTGCCTGCAGCTGATTTTTGTTCCCGTTTTACAAAAAATAAGAAGATTTTACAGGCCCGTCAAAAACAGGGTGTTACTATTTATTTACTGAAAAGATGAGATGAGTAGTAATAAGTATGGATACTCCCTGTTTTTCCTCTTATAATACGATGGACGATGACGGATTTATATTTTATACTTTTCTTCTGAGAATGAAATAAATGCAACGAACCAAAAGAAAATACTAAAAGAGGGGGAAGGGACTCTCGGATTTTCTTTTTAGATTAGCCTTTACTCTTTACATTTTTTATTTCTCATCTCAACTTGAACAAGAAGTAAAGATCGTTTTTGTCTGCTCTGGTTTCGTCTTTTTTTGCTGAACGAAATGACTCCCCTTTTCCTTCTCCTCGGCTTATATTTTTACGTGGCTTATTCCACATTTCTAGACATAAACATAGACCAAAAACATTATCTACTGCCACAGTATCAGGAAAGTATTAAAGTATATAAAAGTAAGCATTTCTTTTATTTGTGGATGTTTTGTACAAGAAGGTGGAACACCAGAAGAGATATCAGAGAGAAACCAAAGAAGCAGAAAAAGAAAAAAATGACAAGTTTTTTTCTTATTTTCCTTTGCCTTTTACTCATCTCCTTAATTTTTTTCTGGCAATGATCTATGTACCAAAGAGTACACCTACTACAAACACTAAAAAAGAGAATCAACTAGGAAATAAGTAAAAACACACACTTTTCTACTTTCTTCTGGTGTGTACAGTTTGCTGTTATCGTCCCGTATCGAGAACAACTCAGCAAGAAGAAAACGGGGATCTACAGAAAAGCGAAACCAACTTGCACGAAAGAATGTTTTTAAACTTCTGCTCTAGTTCTTGTTCTTTCATTTTTTCTATCCTTTTTCCTTCCTCTTCTTCTTTTCTTTCGGGTTATTTTATTTCTAGCCTTGAGCAGAAAACACCGTAATAAATGTATGTACTACTTTTCTGGGTTAAAAAACTTATGGGCTTTTACATTCCATTGATTGTGGTGGTGGGGCACGGTGCAACTGAGCACATATGTGTGATGTGTCAAATGATATGGTAAGGAGAAATATATTGCGATAGTCTCACTTTGAATCTTTGAGTTGAGCAATATATTTTGGTATTTTCGGGTTCTTCTGCGGTTGGTTATGCGCTTGTTAGGGAGGAAGACAGATAAATTTAACGACACCAAAAGGACTATAGCGCATTAATTCATTAGAAAACGAGAGAGCCCACCAACTGGGTACCCTTTTTACTTCAAGATTTGAGATCCACGAGGTCAAATAAAAAGATGCTCTAACAAATCGGAAGAAAAAACTTTTTATGGAGATAAATATTTATGTGCATTTATGTGTCTTTACATAGCAGATATATAGGAGTTTTAGTAAAAGTTCGTGGGTGGTTCTGGTAGTGGGAGACGAAGAGGCAGTGAAAGCAAAATCGATGAAAAAAACAAGATTTCTTCTTTTTAAGCATTTTTTTCAGGGTGCCAAAACAGACGGAGTGAAACGGACAGTGACAAGACAACTTTGTTTGTGTATACCACCCAGAAAAAAATGAGAGAGGAAAAATGTACCTTTCCCTTTTCCTCGTTTTTTATAGTTTTTCTCTTCCTTTTTCTCAAACTCTCATGTCAAATGGGACGTATAAAATGGGATGAAGAAAGAGACACAAGATGAGATGAAACTTACAGACAAAAAAGGAAAGAAATCAGAATAATATAGTTATTCTCTTCATTCCTGATTTTTTTTCCTTTCTTTTTTCGCTCATTTTTGGTGAGACTCTTGTTTCTCTTTTTGTGAGACAAAATAACAAAAGAATAAATATATATTCAAACAAAAAATATGAATGGGACTTGGTGAAAGCAGGAGATAATAATAGAAATGTGAAATAGAAATGGAAGAAAAACTAAAAAAAGTTTGGTGCAGTGTCCGCAAGCAAAATCGGATGTGTACATAAAACTTATCCTAAAGAAAGCTTGAAAGGAAAAATAGAGTTTGGGTTGAAGGTTGAGCAAAAAGAAGTTTTTAGGGGTTTTCTTACATTTTCTTCGTCAATGATGTGGGTCCATCAACTACTTTTTTTCGGATTCTTTGATAGCTTATAGGAGAGAAGGCATTTATATTTGTATTGTACGTACCTCTTCCTTGAACTGTACAAGTTCCTCGGCGGTGAGGATGATCCGTCCCGAGCTTGTCTGTTTCGTCTGTTTCTGGGCTTTGGGATTGAAACGACTCTTTTTCTGGGTGAGTGGCAGGTTGAGACCACTGTAGCCAGCTGCCACAATCTGACCAAGTGTGCATTCGGCAAATCCGATGAAATCATGAAGATCCAGGGTTGCTGATGGATTGTCAATATCGTAGACTTCGAAACGGAGGGATTGCTCCTCTTCAAATCTGTAGTCGAGCGTTACCTTCACAAATAAAATGGGCCCAAAAATAAATCAGTATTAAACTTGCGTACACATTTTTAAATCTTTCATGAAAACGAGATCGATTTATTTTCCCTTTTGGTATGGAAGGTTCCCGAACATTTTCGTTTCGGCTTAATTATTTTTGTCTGGAAAAGTTAAATTTTTTATTTTTCTTTCAAATAACTTTCTATCTACAAATAACAAAAATAATACACAGTTTGCCAAAAAAACCAATGAGAAAAAGTTATTAAGATTACTATTATGGCTTCGCTTAAAAAACTAGATACAACATATAGGGATTGGTAAGGTATAAAGAAAAATCCAGATTTTGCTAAGAAAGTGACAGTTGAAGTGAAGGAAGGATACCCAAAAAAATTGTGATTGAGATTGAATTTTTCCTTTCTCCTGAACTATTGACTGATTTTGCCTTGCTTGCTTGCTTACACACACACATTTGCATAAAAAACGCGTGAGGCAATAGCTAAGAAAAAAATACCAAAAAAAAAGATGGAAGGAAAGTCAAGTGTGTGCCATGACATGAATACCAATTTAAGTATTAACATATGCAAATGTATACAGAGTTACAAGCACCTCGCACCGCCATCACTGCCACCAGCCGGGAGGCATTTTCTTTCGTATTTCTTTCACCTCCAACAAAATAGTACCATGTGTATTTGTACATTTATCACCGTTTTTCGTTAACCGAGGATCTATATACGTGGCTGAAAGATATATAATATGAGGGAGGGAAAGCTACCTTCAGAAGAATATACTTTATCGTGATTGCGTTTTCTGTTCTGTCTGCTTCTCTTCATTATTTTCCATGTTGGAGCAATTTATTTAACACGACACGACGTGAAAGAATTTCCTTTATAATAACTCTACCCCCAAAAAACTTATTATTATTGTACAAGTGTGCTTTCCGTCTTCTTTTTAGTTACTTTTTGTACACGAAAAAATGCTCCATTTTAATTTGGCCACGGGAAAAGTATATTAGGAGAAGAGTGAACTCTCCAGCAAGTTATTTTTATTCATCTGAGCATTTCTCTTTTCTGTCACTATTTTTTTGTTGGTTTAATGCTTATACAACACTTTTTTATGTAGTTATTGTCTTGTTTAGTTGCACACACATTTTCTGCTAACTCTTTTATGAACAGAGTTGAAGTTGAGGAGGAGGACTGAGGGAATTAATTTTGCTAATTGTGGCAGTTGTAGTGGTAGATGGTGGTGGAGGTGGTTTCTGCAGAAAACTGCGTAATGAGCAGCAAGAATAACAAACAAGGAAGGTGAGATCGGGAGAAAGGAGAAGTAAAGGCAAAACTGTTCACAAGGAATAAACAAAAAAAAAGAACTTTTTTCATTTGCATTATGCATGTGGACAATTACTCTGACAAGTTGTTTTTGTTCCCTTCACTCTATCTGTAATCTGTCCAAAAAGGGAAATGAAATATAATAAAAGGGAAACACAAACAAATACACAGCAAGAGAGCTTTTTTGCTAATGGCATGTTTGCATGCATTTTGCCTGAGTGCTTGACGGAGGAAATTAAATTGCATTGGTTAAAATGAATGCAAACATGAGCAATTTAATGTTATTTGATATATTATATTGCTGTATGGTATTAAAGATAAATATAATTAGATATTGGATTGCTTTCATACTTCTAGCTAATAAATGTATAAATACGTACCTTTGTAATAAAATCGGGATTAAGGCAGTCCCAAATAACTTCCGTGCGGAGGAGCTCCACCCAATGAGAGTTGCCAGTGCCCACAGGTTGATGGTACACGACACATATTGGATCCGACCTTGAGAACACATCTTTGTCCAACAGGTCTCTAATAAATCATCAAAAATATAAAGAAAAGGGAAAATAAAGTTTATTGTCAGCACCACTGGGCATCCTTATCGCCAAGAAAAAGGAAAAAAGTTGGCAAACACACGGTGTTGAAGAAGTCGGCGTACTACAGCATGCCTTTTGCTCAAAAAAGGACTAAAGTTTCTCTATAATTTTCTTTCCCTTTTTTATCATCATTTCACGTCGCAAATCCAGCCGCTTTACTTTTCCAAAGAATAGGAGGAAACTCTTGTTCTCTCCTAGAATCTATTATTTTTTATTTCTTATCGCTTTCATCTTTTTATCTTCTTCTGTTTTTTGTTCATTCCAAATGGGAATAATAGTGGTAATGGAACAAAAAGTGATGTAGCAGCAGCATCATTAGAAAGCATTAAATGAGCAATTACGTAAAGGAGCAATGCTGCTCAGTAAAAAAAAGTTTTATGGGCAAACATTATTACAATTTTTGATGATATGTACTGTACACATGCACATTATGATGATGATAATGATAGAGTGGTCGCGGCGGTAGACGGTATGTCGTTTTCTAAGAGAGAAAAAAGCACACATTTTTCCTTCTTACTTTCTCTTCTTCTGCCTGTCTGCTGGGAGTTATTATCAATTTACTTTTTTTAGAATGGGTGATATACCAAAAAAAAAGAAAAAACGTATATGTGGGACTTTTTTATGAGAGCATTCTCTTGGTACATACTTATTATCAGACAATGACAGAAGTTTATAGGCAAAGTAAGTATAGTACTTTTTGGCTCTACGTCTCCCTCTGATTCTTTGTGACAACCTGAGACCTGGGAAGCTTTTCTCATCATCCGACTAACTTGAGGAGCAGAGCTATGAAGCAAGAGCACACTTTTTTGCAAAAATAAAAAGAGGAACACATTGCTCTGTCTGCTGCTGCTGGTTTGGCTGGCTGATGGATGGCACATCAGCGGAACACTTGAAGAGGAGACAGTATTTTTGCATACCCATTACATACATTCTTTAGAAAAAAAGGCTGTTGTGTGTGGATGTGTGTAATTTAGTATATAGGTATTTGCACATAAAATATTTTTTACAAGAGGAAGGTGGGTGGTGGGTGGATATAGTTTTTGGGAATAATGCTACAGTATTTATATATAAATGGAAAAATGGTAGTATACAAAAGAATGAAAGTTGATGTATACAAATATATTATTCTTCTGAGAAGAGAAGTGGCACTAGTGGTAATAGAAACTCGGCTAAAATGTACAATGTGAAAGTGATGGTTGTGAAAGTGGTGGATTATGCAAAAGAAGTGTGGTTTGCATGTTTCTCAGGATGAATAAGGCATGAGGAAGTTTGAAAAGTAGGGTTGTGTGTGGTACTGCAAGTAAGAGAAAAGGAGAAGAAGGATAGACAGAGAAAGAGAGGGAGAGATACTTCCTGTGAGAACGGAAACTGTTCCGCATGCAAACACATCATCATCATCAGTAGCACCAGCCAGCACACAGGCACAACCACCAACATTCAAGTAAAATCGCAATAATAATCATAATAATATGTACATTTGTATGATGATACGTACACTTCTTTTACTTGCACGTAATAAACTACGTTTCCTTTGGAGAGTGCAACAATGAAAATTGGCTGGGTTGGGATAAAGGAAACTGAAGAAATATAGAGGGATGGACAATGAAAGGAAAAGAAACAAGCGTTTCTTTCCACTCACACAACTACTCCCATTCCCTCCTCTTTTCTGCTTTTCTTCGTGCTCTTGCTCCCACTCTCTTGGAGAAAATAATCATAATAATAAAATAATAGAGAAAATAATAATCATGGTAGTAGTAGTAATAATAATAATAATAATAGTGGAGGAATGCCAACCAGAAAAAGAGAAAGTTTTTGTGGAGGAATGCAAAGCAAACTGTTGGAGTAGATATGGAGGAATTTATACTTAGGTTTTGAGTGCTATAATATATACGGATTAAATACTTTGACACACTCTTTTTCATTTTCCTTAACTTCTGCTTCTTGAAATGTTGCTGGTTTTTAGGTAGCTTTAAAAGCAATTTCTTTAGCTTGTTAGTCGAGTCGCTCAAGTCGTCATTCTCATTTTGCATCGTTTTATTTCAACCTTTTACTAGTCTTTTTGTTTTAATAATATGCATTGAATTTTGCACTTGTATTTTTTATGCATTCACATTCCTCTCCGAAATTGCATAATATTATGTTAGGATTATGGTGATGTCCTTCTTTTACGATGACGTCATCCACAAAAATAACAAAATGTGCATCATAGATATCATGTCGCTCATCGTAGTCATCATCATAATAATCATCATCATCATGTTTTCCTATTTCTTTACCTTCCTTCCCTTCCATATACTTCCATCATCACTACTACCACATTGTCTTTTCCTCTTTTATTTACTGTTCACTTTTATTATTATGAAAATTCGAAAGAACATAATAACATAAAACACTAGCATATTTTATTATGAGCGTTCAGAAAACGAACGAACGATAATACGAGATGAGAAAGTGAATAGATTCTAGTAAAAACGGAAGGAAGGAAATAAATGTAAAAGGCTATCTGCTCTAACCAGTCTCCACTTCCACAAACCCACGAAAAAGCACAACAAAAGGAAAGAGAAATATATATAAATGCACGCACACAAAAACCAGAGAGAGAAAGATAGACAGCAATCACGTCGCCGTTTTCTTCACGGAGAAAATTCATTCTCTTGCAAACCCATCATCTTTGTTCATGAATATCAGGAGGAGAAGGACATTATCATCATAAGTTATAAAAGTCTCTCTTGATGCAGAGTGGTTCCACTACCACACCAGCGTAATAATAGTAATGGCAAAAGTGCTGTGTAGATAGACGGAAAACAGTCAGAAGAGAGAAGATGGTGCTCTAGATAGCTTCAAAAAATATTTTATGCACATGCCATCATGTCACTACACTATTCCTAGTACCTATAAACATAAACAGTGGAGAAAAGGAAGATCCTCCGCACAAGAGAGAAAAGCTTATCAGAAGAACGAAGGAGAAAGTGAAGGAAAGACAAGCCGCTCAAGTCAAAGTCAAGTCAGTTCACATTATTATAAGAAAAAAGATGATTTGTATCTCTTTTTAAGTCTCTGAGAGTTGGTCTTCCTCTTCTTCTTCCGAATCTAAACAGATATTTTTAGGAAGAATGCAAAGCAAAAAAAAGGAAACAGGAGTAGAGAAGAAATCGCGTTGATTTGGGAATGATGAAGATGGGATGATCTGTTGTGCGGAATGTGAAAGTAGGAGCAACTCTCATAGAACATCTTGTGCAAAAATTACTCTTTCAGTTTCCTACGTTGATCCTGGAATGATGATGATATTTTTCACCATTTATGTGCTACTGTATAGTTTCTTCATGATCATCATCATCATCTCTTCTTAGCTCTCAAGTTTTTGATGAGATGTGTAGTTTTACCACACTGCTCTCTTGTCTGTCTTTTTCTTTATCCAAATCTGCGTCTCTACAATCTAACGATAAACAAGTCACGACGTAGTAAAGATGAATGTGCAGTAGCAGTAGCTACATCACCACCAGCTTCGACTTCAATCTTAAACACAAACTGTGAGTAAAGTAATGAATTATAAGAGACCAGGATTAGGATCACAAGAGAAGCAGGTAAAGTAGGAAAAACTCAAGAAGAGAAAATACACGACACGATAATCTAATTGAATTTGGAGTTAATAAGTATTCATGTTGGTGATGATGATGATGAGAATAAAAGTGGAAAGGAAAGCAGGGAAGGGAAAAAAAGTTTAGGCTCAGGGGCACCATCGTCTCCAGTATTTCACTCTTTCTCCTCCACATGAGTGAAAAAACAACAAAAGCTTATAAGTGTTACCCTGCTACTACGTTTTAAGTGAACCCTATTCTTGTACAAAATGGTAGTGTAACCCTATGACCGCCACCATCATCTTCATCATTAACATCCTAGTCTCCACGTCTCTTTTTGTTACTCTGGCCTCAAATGTTGGCACAAAGAAGAAAATGAGAAGAAAAGAAATAAAAAAGCAAAGGAAAGAAATGCTGCATGGCATGATGAGGAGTTTTGTTCTACAACCAGAGAAAGAAAAGTAGTAAAAAAATCCATTCAAAAGTTTACAAGAGAAAGTATGAGCCATCATCGTCTCCATCCACTCTATCATCATCATGATCAGCACATGTGTTTGGTGTAATACTTGTACTTACTTTTGTAAAAATACGAAATTGTGTAAGGAAGGAAACATGCTATATGAATTCAGATGATCATGATGAAGATGAAACAAGAGGAGGTTAGTATATATGTGTGTGAATGTGTGAAGCAAAGCAGCATAACGAAGATCCAATTCGGAACTGAAGAAATTGAGAAAGAAAAAGAAAAGATTTTCAAGCTCAGTCAGCTTTCTTTCTTTCTGTTTTACTTTTTTCGTATAGGTACATATCTTCTTTTTTGTAGTCTCCTTCTGCCTCTCCTTGTTCGCGTCGTGATTAATACTGATTTTCACTTGTTCCACTTGCTTACTCACCCATCCATTCGTTCATTCATTCTTTCTATTTGAGAGAGAAAGAAGCTGGCATTGCTAGACATACTGGCACTGAAACACAGACACACATGCCATATACCTAAAAGGTTTTGAGTACTCAACAGATGCACATACTATTTTCCATGAAACATTTTTTTCTTTCTGAGAACGAAAGTGTTACTCTGTTTTCTTATTCTGTTTTCTCTCACTACCTATTACGTATTCTCTTTTTATCATCCCCCACCACTACAAACTTAAGCATTATTTCTATTTTCTTAAGTATTTTTCCACGCTCTTGTCATACATTATTTTTATGCATAGGTATACACATAAACACAATAGGATTTATATATTATGCTTTAGATTTGAAGATTTTGTATGCTGTTAGGCTACTATGTAGAGAAATAATGTTGTTGTATTTCTGCTGCTTTTATTCTTCAAGAACTTTTCCTCTCCTCTTCTTCCTTCCTTTTCTTTCTGATTATGAGTGAGTGAGAAGAAAAGCGTGAGTTGGAAAAAAGGAAGAAAAAAACTGTTTCAGCTGAGAACTGACTACTGACTGAGTAGCAGCAAAAATATTTTTGTCGGGTTTCTGGTATGCGTATCACATTTTTATATATATTTTTCCTTAGTTTCCATTTACATGCCGGCATCTCACACTACTAAAACATCCTATTTCTCTTGTACGCATATTCCTCATCATCATCTTTCCTTCTCATCCGTTTGGCTAATGCCTACATACCTATTAAACTTTTGAGTCGTTTTATTTTGGATACTCAGTTTCATCTACTGTTAATGTGTTACGAGAAGAAGCCTTTACGTCCTTTTTATTTCTTTTTTCTTCTTTCTTCTCCGTATTTTCTTTACTTTCCACTCACGATGAGTAGGTATGTTTCATCAACCGACTGAGAAAGCTTTTAAAAACAAAACAGTCTGCAAAAACGAAAATCTCTTTATTTCTACGTTAGAATCAAAATCCATTTTCTCACTGAAGGATTTTTTTGTTTTTTCATCTGTTCGAGACCTTGTGTTAATGTGAGTGGATGTGTGAAAAATGATTGCTCAAGTTTTATTATGTGACGAAGTTGATCAATTGAACATTATTCATAGCATAAGGTCGTATCCAAACTGAAATAAAATGGAGATAAGTACTGAATAAAAGGGATCATCTTGAGACTTTTTCGCTTTTGCTTACTTTTATCCTCCGTTTTGATTTCAAGTTACGACCACAACTATAAAAAATGATGTGAGAGTAAAAACGATTCTGATAGTTTTCTGTCATAAATGATCAGAATCAATGGTCTTTTAAAGAAGACAGGATGAGAAGAAGAAGAGAGTAGAAGATATGAACAGGAAAAAATATGATGTGTTCAGAGGAAGAGAGTAGGAAACAGGATGAGTTATTGCTCCAGTATAATTTGCCAATCTGTTACTATTATTTTTATAGATTGAAAGAAAAGAAGCACGAAGCGAAAGAAAAATAAGACGAAGAAGAAGAAGAATAAAAATAATATTGTATCGATTTTGACTCTTCAAAAAAAGATTTCATGTTCAATGTTCTTATTACTTTCTTGCCTGTCTTTTTGATATTTTCTCATGACATGCTCCTCCATACCACCACCACCTTCAATACCAACCACTATAACTCGCTAGTTTACTTTTAGTACTCGGTCAATTTCTCTTATAAATGCCTAGACTTTATTGTTTCGTTTTTCTCCTTCCTTCCTCCTTCCAAATAAAACGTCCATCTTCTTCTTTTCTTCCTCGTGGCCAGTTTAATAAAAAATGGGAAAGCGTTTAGCAACAAACTACTTCTACTACCACCACCACATACATAACATTCTTATCGTTTTTGCTCTTTTCTTTTTTCTTTAGTTTTGTGGACTCAAGACTACTGAGCTGGACATGAACATGGGCTAAACTCAACTCTTTCCTACTTACTTTCTCCTTAACAAACTCTTGCCACGAAGCCATATTATCCAAAATACATAGAATACCAAGCGATACCACAAAAAAGGAGCTGGCACACAAGAGGAGAATATTTACTCACAAATTATAGCCCTGTTCACGTAATATTTTATGATTACTCGCGTTTCTTCTTGTTGCTCCCTGCCAGCCACTAAATACCGTGTTTTGTGCCTTTATTTCTTTTCTAAAAAAGCTATTTATGTGTGCCCATATAACAAGCATATTCACAAACAGAATGTTTGCAAAAAAATAAAAGGGAAGAAATATAAATGATAAAAAGAAAGAGAAAACTGTTTGCTTTGGCTTAATTTAATGCTGTTTGTTTTTGGTGGTGGTGGTGGTGGAAGAGGGATGTTATTACTCCGATGGAATACACAATTTTTGTGATATGATGGGTAAATAGGTGGATAATGTCCAGCCCAGTGGCCAGTCCAATCCACCAAATTATTACAGAGGAGGAAAAAATAAATAATATTATTTTTGTTGCTGTTGCTCTGCCGCTCTGCTATTATTTTTTATTACTCCTTGGAAGTCTGTAACCAAAAGCTATTATTAATATTATTATGTACTTTTCTTCTTCCAGGGATGTCCGTTCATGATTCATGATATGTTGATGATCATGGAAGCATGTTGATGATGAAATTCCAAGAAAGTCAATAAATCCTCACTCCAGGGTATTAACTCACTACTGGGTATACTACCTAGGTATATATTATATAGCTTAGTAATCCTATACAATAATATGCTATTGTATAAAATGTAAGTGGTTGGTAGTTTGGTAGTTCATGTTCATGTCCACGCATCATCAAAATATCATCACATCAGGCTACTCTAAACTCACTATATATTTTCTATGTGCATTTTTTATTGCGGCTTTTGTTGTTCCGTTTCCCAGTTTTTATTCCTTTTGCTCTAGGAACTTGTATTATTACCTCTTCTACACTATTACACTGTTTTGTAATACATTTTATTATGTACTCTATTTCAGGACAAAAGTGTGTGTTTTATAGCATTTTCGCCTCGGACATGTTTCAAAGGATTTAGTGGATGTAATTTAATCGCTCACTACGGACACGAATCCAACAATGATGACGATACGATGATGCGAGGACTGAAGACGAGGAAAAAGGTAGAGAGCTATGAAGAGAGATAATATGATGACCTGCTTCAGAACCTGGAGGTGCTGTTCATATGAAACAGGGGAGCATTTTAAAAATAAATTATTGAGCAAATTTTAGGGGTCCAGTTTTCAAATTTAAGTCATATGGTGTTCAAAAACTAAATGTATGTCAGGCTATTAAGAATTCATGTAGGAATATTAAATGTCACTTATTTAGGAAGGACACCCTCACAGACAATGAAATGAGCCACGCCACAGGAAAGTGATGCTTATGATGGTGGTGGTGGGTGGTGTGGTACGGCGGTGATAGCTATCATCCTCATCATCACTGTTTATTTGGCAAGTATGAAAGAATAACAGACGAGAAGTGGAGAGAAGATAGTGTGTAAAGTCCAGAGGGAGACCACACACAAAATTAATTTTGAAGCTTTGTGGCGATGGCAGTGGTGCTGGCGGTATATGGTTTACTGTATATAGAACTGATTGCAAGTGGGTGACGTAAAGACATAGACAAGAGGATGACGACGATGAGATGGATTCTGAAAAGGGTAAATCCGTTAGATGGATTATAATGATTAGAATGGTTGTATGAAGAATGTGAATTGGAGACAAAGACAAAATACAAATAAAAAATGACCAGTGAGACGAAGATGAGAGCGGGACAGAGAGATGGATGGATAGATATAGATTCTATTTTGTTTTATGTGGGTTGGGTTGTTATCGCGGTTGTCAGCCAAGTCAACCAAGTCAGGGCACTGACAGAGTTGTAATATTAGGTAACGTCTCATGTTGATGGTCTTTGTAATGGATGATGACGATGGTGATGATCATGATGAAGCTGCTCTAATAGTGTTGCTTCTTCTTCTTCCGGAATAAAATGACAACTACCACCATCATGATAGCGTTTCGTGTTGATGATGTAATAATAATAATACGATTGTTTTTATTGCAGAGAATGAATCGTAGAAGCAACTATACCAGTCTAACCGTTTTTCTTTCTTCAGCTTAACTTCGTCATCATTTTCTCATCTTTTTCGTCATCACTTCCGTAATAAAGCGTCAACCTTTTTCGATGACTCTTTTTTATAATCAAATTCCCCTTTGCCATTCTCTTATTCTTTCTTTTCTCTTTAGCTCTTTGTTCTTACAGTTTGGAAAGAAAGGGTTGGAATATGGGATGGATGACGACAAAACGAGCGCTCTCATAATGTGTATTACGGGACTCTCCCACTGGTTGTTATTTTTTATAGGGTAAACACGTTTTCTCGGGTTGGAATGGGACCATGGAGACTAGTTACCACTACTTTCTCTCGCTTTCTCTTCTCCTTTTACTTCTCTTGCAAAACGGACAATCCATCCGCGAACAACAACATCGTCATCATCATCAATTCAAACGCTCCTACCTCTTTTCTGCGAATATATACGTGTATAGCTTTATTATTTGCTTGAAAGAGTTGATAGCTTCAATTTCAACAAAAAATATAAACGTGAGTTTCAGTATCACACCAGCATCCTATTTACACGACATCATCAACTAAAGTAAAAATGACATATATCAAGTGCATTATATTCACTCTAGTGCTTCTTCCATGTATATGTGTATGTTTTACACTGGAAATTCTGCTCGCTTCCTTGCCCTCTGAGACAATTTGAGACAGTTTTCTCTCCACCGCCGCCGATTTTCTCTTCGTTTGCACTTGCAACAAAATCCATCCAGACATACGGATATTGTGCTCTGTACCTAGTCGTTTGGTTCGTTCGTTCGAGTAACTCTCATTTTATGCCTCCAAGCGATGATCCTTTCGGAGAACTACCTAGACTGCTTTTCCCTGTCTAACCAACCAACCAATACGCCCACCATCCTCCATATATTATGTCATCTATCCCAGAACTGGAGACTCAACTCCTGAACATGTGAGTCAGAGAGAAGAAGGGCACAGAACAAAACAGGGCCTATCCCATTATTAAGTTGCCTGCCATCTAGAAAGCTTCAGCTTCTTCTATGATTTATATTTTATTAAGCCTATGAAAGTTTTTTTCTCTTGTGTGAAGTAAGTGTACGCCTTATGCACACGCCATACTACTACTACTACCACTTAATACTCTGCTGGGAGAAAAACACACGTTATCATGTGTAAAGTATAGAGAGAAACTCCAAACTATTATGCACTCTTTTCCCCATAATATCCAGCCAAGCCAAACACTGGAAACATTGCATTGTCGTCGTCGGTCTTTTGTGTTTAACGAAACATGAAAATGAAAGGGTCACAGAGACACCAACAACACAAGACGACACAAACAACATAATCATAACTTTTGAAATAAATATGGATATAATGTGATATATGTATGTATTAAAGTTAACTACAAACCTGCAGGATATGGATATCTCAACGGTTGCCGTTGGATCGACGGCCGTTCCCGGTGTGAACTGGGCATTCATCTCGGTGTCAGAGCCAGCACCACCACGAGCAGTAGCAAACTATCACAACAGCCACCACTACTTCTCAAGAAGCGGGAGCAGCAACAGCTCAGCAACAGAAAAACGTGGTAGTGGACGGGGACAAGGAGAAACAGAACACCAGCAGCAGCGGGTGGAGGACGACATGATCATTCTTCGGGGAGCTCGTGAACTGCTTGCTTCTTAAATGATGATGATAAAGGCAACAAGGCCATCATACAAAAAGGAACATTTTTATCTTTAATTTTCACAAGAGCACTACTACTATCGATGGGAAGAGTCTCTATGTGTCCGCTCTGGTCCTACAAACTCCCATCTCGTATTAATTATTGCTCAAACCCAGTTCAAGAAGAAGAAGAGGATATTCGAGGAGAGAGCTTCAGAAGAACAGAACAGAAGACTGTTATTATTACTTTTATTAGGAAAACTTGTCATTGTTATTATTATTGTTGTTGTTGTTATTCCTGTAGCACGCGTCTTGGAAAACCGTATATTCACTTTGGCGAAAGAAGAGTCAAAAGTACAGTCCAATGAACAATAGCTATTTGATCAATTTCATTTTCTGGGTAGAAGCGTTGAAAGAATTTTATTCATGAGAGGACACACTATATATCAGGCGTATTATTACGCTGTTGACTTCTTGGGTCGATTTGAGAGAGTGGATGTTGGAGGAGGGGGAGAGAAGAAGAGGTGTAAAATATAATGAAACAAGATTTTGGTTATATGCAATGGTAGCAAAACTAGACGAAGAAGGAGCTGGGATGATTAAACTGGGATTGTGAGATTTCTAGAGAGAGTATCTGGTTTCACACACTCGAAGGATTAAAAAAGTTTATATATTTGCTATTGTTCTATAAGATGTCGTTGGCAAATAATGACGATGATGACGATGGTCGTGGTGTCGATCTCTCTGGTGTAAATAGATAATGTAATTTTATCAGCAATAAGTCATTTGACTCCAAAAGTTAAATAGGCACACGGTATATCCATGTACGCGGAGGTGGAGTTTTAGAGCTGTGGAGGATCTATAGCAAATGGGTATTTATACTTATTAAGTTATAAAAGTACATGATGACAGTAGTGAAAGAAAACACCACAACATTTATCACCCAATTACAGGATGACCTTCAACAGCATAGAGCACACCATATAACCCCAAAAAAGTTAAAGAAGATGACTTTCTCCCTCTAGTCTTTTATATTTATGGGGAAGATCTCTGTCCACACGCGCGTTACAGTAGAAGGAAATTTTGTAAATTGGATAAAAAATGGTTGTCTGTTTTTCTCCGAAATATAAAGCTAAAGGTATAGGTAGATGACACAGTGTACAAAATTACGACTAACTCAATTATCATCTAAACCGTAAAACTACTTTAGTTGTTCTTCTTCAGCAGATACAGCACACCCGAGTATAAAAAGAAGTAAATCCATATACTATTCAGTCGACTGCACAGCTTTCTTTTTTCTTATAGTAGCTTTCTCTCCACTTCTTATTCTTGTTCGTGTTCCTTAATTCACTTTCACTTCTCCCTTGCTTAACTCAATCAATTCTCTCGGATTATACTCTCCTTTCTCTCTCTTTTTCTCCTTTCTTCAAAAACTCCTTATTCTTCTTACTCCCTCGCAATATTAGTCTTTTTATTAGTTGCGGTTGTCGTCTTACTTTTACTTCCAAGATCTTCTTCTTCTTCTTCAAAGTTTATATAGTCACTATACTGTACAGACTATATGGTGGTGGTGGTGGTAGTGTCTATTGATGTGGATTCTATTGTGGTCAGTGTCTCTTTCACTCTTTGTCGGTGGTTTAGTTTGGTTTTGTGTGTTGGTCGGTATATCTGTCTTCCACTGCTGCTGCAGTTCCTTCTTCTCCTCCTTTTACCAAGTTCTCCGTCTTCTTCTGTTGAAGACACAAAAAAAAGTTTGAACATAAGGGCATAAAATAATGATGACTACTACAACAGCAGTGGTTGTAGCAGGAGCAGTAGTGCCATATTGCGCTTCCGAGCTATTTTTATTGATGATGTAGCACAACCAAAATAGCTGCTTAAAACCATATGGTGAAAGTCCTT
>JAQFYG010000367.1:0-33132 GCA_034694325.1 Entomobrya corticalis | reverse complement strand
TTATTTAATTACAGCATAGGAGACGAGACTATAAAAGAAAATGGAAATTTGAAGACGATTTACGAAATAAATAAGAGAATACATATTAAAGGCTATATAACTACCAGGTTTGTTTAGACTCCCAGACTCAGAATTGTGCAGTACCTCCCAGTTATGATTTCGTGTTGTTGTTGTTGATATCATTTTTAGAGCCATTATTACCATCTATTAATCGAGATTACTTGTTAAGAGTCGCCATTAAATGGTGTCAAGATCCCAGATTGTTTAAAGCCATTGTAAAAACAAAAAACCCTGTTTTTCTCCCATGCATATGCACGAACAGTAGCAGGGAATAATAAAATAATAAAACTAGAAAACAGCTCCAAATTCTTTGAGGCAGAACAGAAAATAAAATATAATAATAATATGTACAAGTTATCAAAATATCCTATCATTCCATTGCTTTTTTTTATGAAAACAGTCTTTATGAGAGGTGCAAATAAAGGATGACGTGATGTTTTCGATGTTACTCCATTTTGAAAAAAATATTTTCCACTTAAATAATTGCAAATAAGTATTCCAAAAAATGGGTTCAGTCAGATCATATAGTTGATAGTTGTTTCTCCAAAACCAATTATATATATATACAGAGGAAAAAATATACACAAGCTATAATATCTAAAGCAAAATATTATGTAGGCAAACCCCCAGACGTATTTCTGGAGTAGGAAACTATTATAGTTTGGTTGTATCCCAGAAATTGCAGTTGTACTTCCGTTCTGTTATTTGGCTACTCACAATCAGTCAGTTAGTCTATTCTCCGGCACACTACAATACTAACTTATTAGCAGCCATCCAGGACATAGTAATGATGATTACTATTTATTGGTTCGATTTCGACCAAGTAAATTACATGGCGCTCATGTACAATTTTTATCCCACTAACTTACCTAAGATATCATCATACACCGTTGTGTCCAGTACATACAATATTATGCCCATCTGCTTCAATAGCCATTTTTTAAAAAACCACTGTTATACATCTAGATTCTCTCCAGGAAAAAGTAAAGTACAATTAGAAGGCCTTAGAAAAAATTGACTGGGTCGGGACATGGTGGCAGCAGCCATGGTTGTCGTGGTAAATTCGAGGAAAATTATGTCGTGAGCCAGGAAATTGCATGCGATTTTCTCGGGCCCGTCCTTCTGACGGTCATGCACCTTGAAGTTCAGGGAAAAACGACATGATGGGGAAATATAATGTACTGCTGGTGGTAACTATAGCAGTGCTTGTTGTATAGGTAGATCAGTCAGTGGTGCCAGTGCCAGCCTTATTGATTTGTTCTCGGTGTGGTGGTGAGCAGATTCAAAGTTGCTTTTGGCTTTGGTGGCTGGTTAGGTGCTGCTGATGGCAAAGAACTGGTATGCCAGTATGGCTGTGTGTGTGGTCTGGTCTACTGGTATGGCGATGCATGGCAAAGCGTTCCTTTGCGCTTCCAACTTTCCTTGTGGTCTGGTCTCTCTAGTAAATTGTATGGCTGAAGCTGTATAATATTCTCACACTCTCCATCTCACTCCTTCTCCTTTTTAGTGCAATTCATACTTTGCTGTTGCTGTGTAGTAGTAAGTAGTCGGCAGATTTTCCTTCCTGGAAAAACGCTTTAAACTAAAACTTGCATAATGTTATTTTGTCCTCCTCCTTTCTATTCACTTCTTCCAGAAGAGCACTTCTTCTTGTACTTGTGCACCTTTTTTGTTTGCTGTAAGTACATTGTACTTTTTGACGCATACATTCTAACTTAAATGTCGCGTGTAATAGGGTATTTTATATGTGTGTAGAGAAGATACCGTTGTCGCTCGACGTTGTGTTGTGTTGCTTGTGTGGTGTGCTTATTTGTATTATGCAATGATGATTAGGATGATACAGAAGGGGAAAGTCTCCCTCTTTGCACACACTCTATCGCCGCCGCCGCACGGTATAATGCATTGATATTAAAATTTGTACTGGCTTGAACTGAACAGACTGCAGAAAAGTTGCTTGGGATTCGTTTGGCATAGGGGACTATCTATTAATATGATAAAAAATTTTGTATTGTCGTAAAAGATTACAAATTATTCAAATGTAGGTGGGTAGTAGTGGGGAATGAGTATAATATTATGTTTTTTGCAAGTAATAAGGGTTTTTGTGAATGTAGAAACGAATAGTACTTATTTTTTTGATGAGGTTTTTTACTAAATATTAGCCTTTCTACTTTTGCTTTCGTCATTGTCATTGTCTTCTTGTTAAAAAGCATTATTTTCGCAATATTAAGTTCGTTTATCAAAATGCCGCATTTCCGTTTGTCCTTATTTTTCTCATCTCTGCTACCTTCTTTTCGTTGTAAATACTAATACTTGTCTCTTCAGTCTTCTTATGAACTTTTACACATGATGAAACACAATACAAATATGAATTACAATTTTTAAATTTCTCGACAGAGCAAATGTTTTTTACACTTGACAAATTTACTGAATAAATTCTTATTCTTATTTTATCAGACAACTCACGTGGCGCCTCAAATGAAGACAGCCGGCTATGTTTGTCTCTGGGATGGGTGCAAAGTATTCAATAAGCGCTCATCTTCATTATCATGGCTCGAACGACATGTTCTAAGTCACAGCGGTAATAAACCGTTTAAATGCATCTTCCCAGGTTGTGGTCTTTCATTTTCCTCTCAAGTAAGTAAACGATGATTCAATGATTACAAATTGTCCATTTAAAGGACTGGTGATTGATGAGCAATAGAAAGTACAATTCTAACATGTATTCGATTTTTTATCAATAAATTATAGAATGCACTAGAGAGACACGTTAATAGTCATATCGCTACCAATGGTACTACAAATGGAACGCAAGGAAACTCGACGGTGGCTAATAAAAAGATTGATGCTAGCCCTGCGAAAAATTCTCGTAGGAAAAAGATACGTTTTCGGAAACAAAGAATTAATATAGGTAAGGGTAAGAAGCATTCAAGTATTCTGCTACCAAACAACTAATATCAAGTTTGAGGACATGTTCATAGACGTTTTAAATGTTTGTGTTTTGACTTATTCGAAATATTTGTTTCGCTTACAGGCCAACGTGTGGACTACTTTGACAAACGCATTATGGAAGTAATCAAACATTGGCTTGCCTCATCAGTTGATCAGTACGCTGTCAATGCACATGATTGTACCTTCAGAGGCGAGGTATGTAATAAGTAAATTTGCAATTTCAAATCAATGAAGCGTACATTACTTTTAGTTCATTTCATGTAAATATTATGTATTCTTGTTTGGAAACAGGTCATGGCAAGTCGGGTCATTGCCAACTGTGAGCGGCAAGTACTTGTTCGCTGGTATCCTCGATTCATGTAAGATTAAAACTAACCATGATGTTAAACTAAAATTAAAACATGCCTGATATTGATATGCAAAATAATATTTTGATTGTTCGTATCTATAATAAATTGATAATGGATTCTTACAGTCTTAACGATGAATGGATGCCGGAAAGCAAGTTTACACAGATCAAATTGGTGCCACTAAGAAGGATACCATCAGACAAAATTCGACTGTTGTACCCTTCCCTCTTTCCCGTGAGGCAGGAAAAAGCTTCCAGGAAAAGAAAACCTCGGTCCAATAACTTTACGCCTTCATCACCAAGTTCAGCATCTACGCACTCTGAGGGGTCCAGTTCACTCACAACTATACCACCTTCTCCAAATCTTTCACCGCCTGACATAGCTTCCTTCATTGACACTTCCGTATCGTCCTTTTTAAATTCCACTATTGGTAGTCGCAGTACAAGATCATCATCCTCATCCTCTTCTTCGTCGGCCTCGCTGTGTTCATCTTTTTCATCTTCAGCATCCACATCCTCGACATCATCCGCCTCATCCTCCACGCCGAAACCATTCCATCTCAAAAGCAAAAACGCATCATCTGCAATGATGATGATGATGATGGATACAAGTAGTGGAGTAGCGAAATCCGAAATTGAACAATCGGAAGACAGGTGTCATAAGAAATTTTGTGGTAGTTCACCTTGTGATTGTCCAAGTGCTCTCTTAGACGTTGACATTGAGGATGATGAGGACAATGCCAATAATTCGGATTCTTCTCACTGGGCATTGGAAGTACTTTACGAGGACTTAGGGATGTTCGTATCTTGACGACAGTAATTGTGCTACTAAACTAAATTTGTATTTAAATTGTTACAAACAACAAACTAAAGTGAATTTTTGACATTTTTATACATATTGTAATCATTAAATATCAAGTGGAAATTCTTCGTTGTTTTCGTTTCTCAGTTTTCGTTAGAGACCACTTCACCGTTGATCTCTTCCTCATCACAACATATATAATCATAACGTTAGTATGTATTAGTTCAGTTTCTAGATTAACTTTAAGTGTTAAAGTTTAAACTTCGACCTCAAATATACATAGTGTATTTCCGTGTTAATTTAAGAGTGGTCATTTTATTGTTATTACTTGATTAGTAAGTTTATTTTTAACATTACTAATTTTCAGTAATCATTTGCAGAGCTCTTATTTTGTTCATTCATTCCTTCTATTTTAGATAATCATGTAAAGGTGTTTATATAAAAATAGTATTACAGTAGAGTAAAGGTACTTTTTACGTGATCAAGAGCGTCTTAAAATTGGAACCGTCGGGACACGACCTTACACATTTTACCACGTTTTTACATTCACTGCCCATGTTTTCAGTTGTTTTTCATATTCATAAGGTTTTTACAAAAAATAAATAAATTTAAACCGTAACAATAACTTGTTATACACAGCAACAGCAACACAACAAAACAATGAGCTGAAAAACTTAGATCATGTGATAATCATGCCCTATTTAAACTTTTTTATTTATTTATTTTTCCTCTATTGTTGCACAACCGTTCTTGTCTGCTTTAATATTGTCGCTGCATCAAGATTGTGCAATGTCCTTTAAAATATTAAAATACATGCAATTGCGGTGTTCTTCAAGAAGATGATATGTTGGTAATTTTATAATGTTCTAAAATGGGATATCTTTATATTTCAAATGTAGAGTTAAAATAAGTCAACTTATATTTATTAGTCTTTTAGCTATTATAATTACAAGTGTAAAGTTACGACGACGCTGAGCTCGTGTGTTCAATTTCAGTTTTTAGCGACGCTAATGTAACTATTTTATTATGAGTATGAAAAATTGTAAGTGCGAGGTCGGTTCAGTTTTTTACAAGACCCCGACCCTAAATTTTATGAAATTTCTCTTTCATGTGCAATTTCTTGAAACTATAGTCATTAAGACAAAGGAGAGTCAAAAGTACTATCCCATGTCACTTCTTCTTGGTTTTGTTCATATTTTATACTTATTTACTGGGGAAAGTATAGTCATTCATAAATTGAAATTGGTTTCTTTTAATTTATACGATTAAAAATTGTTTTTAATTTCTCAATGTTGTACAGTATATATTTTATATTGGAATGACTTTTTAATTTTTAAATTGTTATCGATTTCAAATGTTCATTCATTCAATCGTTTCTGTTGTTAAATTATTTTTCGTTCTACGGTTTCTCATAACCTGTATCCTGAGAGGCAATTATAGTCTCACATAGATTCAAACTATTTTAGCAGTATTTATAAATGGGCAATTACAATGTAAGTTATTTACATACATATTATATAACTATCAACTAGCTAAAATAACATTTATGCAATGTGGTTTCATAACTATGGATCTAGGTATAAAATAGTCGATAATTAGATAAATACGACAAGTTTTGTGCGAATGCTTAAAAAATCGAAAATGTAAATAGAACATCATACAGATAAAAATAGAAAGTACTGTTGCTTTTTTGATGCATACGGCGAAAAGATCATTGATTTGTTGTTGTTAGTAAGAGGGAAACGGCAAAACAGTGTAATTATATCATAAATAGTTATGATGAATTAATCATCATAAAACTTCAAATCAGAAAATATCTTATCTTCCCAGTATCGCTATCGTGCTCGCCCTCTCGCCTACTTCTCCCTGTAAAAGATAAGACGCAAGTCAGGAAAAAGGAACGCAAAAATTACATAAAATAAGCATACATAAAGATTGTAAAGGATAGGAATTCGATAAGGTTGCTTTGATTGAAGTCATAAGGTTTCAGTTAGAAAGAATTAGGATACGGAAAATTTGTGCAAGGTCTGAAATTGAGCCTCTTGTGTCTCCCAAGTTCAAAGCTCTCGATTTGGCTGGGTGTGTTGAACAAGTTGGTTATTTTCTTCGACTGACGCATTTCACGGAGCAAGTCACTGCCAGACTGTAAAGTCAAGAGTGTCCGGAATGATCACAGCATTT
This sequence comes from Entomobrya corticalis, assembly GCA_034694325.1. Taxonomy (NCBI): domain Eukaryota; kingdom Metazoa; phylum Arthropoda; class Collembola; order Entomobryomorpha; family Entomobryidae; genus Entomobrya; species Entomobrya corticalis. The sequence continues at coordinate 26,791 of JAQFYG010000367.1, read as the reverse complement.
CGAAAAATGTACGGGAGGGTGATTATCTAAAATAATGATAGACATCCAACATTACATTGTTATTCCTGTTCAAAGAAAAAGCTGTTGAATCAGAAGATGGCCTCTTGAGGATTTTCGACAAAAATGTCTCCCTATAAATTATAGTTGTATTAAAATAACTTTAGTCCATATATGAATACCATATACGCAATATATGAAACAAACATTTTATAACGGTATTACGAATCCAAAATCGATGCAATCCTAAAACCACCATCAGCACTACATAAACAAAATTAAATCATACTAAAAGTTTTGTTTCTTCTTACATGAGATTCTTGTAAAAATATTAGGTAAATATTAACAAAAGTATTATTATCATTAGTCGCATTTACTTGTTGTGTACCCGTCGTAATAACAATAAGTCAGAAACTACCCATAACTTCCGCTCGTGTTAAAAGAGAAATGCATATTACCTTAAACTTAAAATAAATTATTTCGTCTCTGCATGACTTGACGCGCGTAATTCCAATGAGAAGATTATTATAATATGAAAATATGTTGAATTAGTGCTAATATGTGAAGAAACAAGGTATTCATTATATTTAATGATGATAATATTATGTACTATATTTTTTCGCAAGATGCAGAAAAAAACATTATTATTGTTGTTGAAGCTTTATTGGTGAAAGATTGCCTTTATGGTTATCTGCCACTCAAGTGATTTTGGTCTGCTGAAATATATGTACCATGATGACGAATCAGGAAAAAAGTGTAACATTTTTAACAGAGAGATTCACATTATCAATCTATCTTAAATGCACATACTCTAATCTTACACAAGGACAAATGAATATCTATTTTTGGTTTTGGTAGAAACAAGAAAAATACATAACACACATTTACAATTATAAATAAAGATTTAAAACAAATTATTTAGCTAACTCTACCTCGCTATACTTACTACATGACATGACGTATTTACTTGTTATCTTGTATTAATATATTGAAACTGTAAATTTGTCTTGTAAATACATACACACAAAAACACCCAGTATTTAAAACCCTGTTTCAAATTTTTCAATTGGCTAAGTATTCGTTTCAAAATAAGAAGGCTAAATTCAAATTAAAAGGCAATATTTTACTTCCTAATTTGCTATTATTGGCACATGCTATTTTTAAAGTGGAAAGCAGATTAACATAAAAGTCCCATCACATTTTACTTCTCCGTGTCAAAAACATGCAGAGACGTATTTTCATTCCACAAAAACACATCTTCCGGAAAGATATGAAATCCTCAAGTTTGTTGGATTGAGTTACTGTTAAATAGACTCTGGCAGTCAGGCAGTCTGCATACCTACAAGGACAACGCAGACACAATAAATCATGAATTGCTAGACATCTAGAACAAATAACATGAGTGAAAGCTGGCAATTATCTTCATATGAGGATACTATTTTAATTGGTTTTTAATGACATGAATTCCTATGAGCATATTACGCAAGCAAGTGCGATGATGAGAGAATCATAAATTTTGGAAATGAGGAACAATCAGAGAAAGTATTTTATTCACACAAAAAGTAACAGTACGTTGCACTATATAAATCTGTATGATAAACACAATAATATTCATCGTCGGCACATGAATGTATAACTGTTGTCAAGTGCAAAAGAGTTTGGTGAAAATATCTATAAATATTTAGTAATTTAATAACGTTAAATAATAAAACATGAATAAGAGGTAAAATAATAACAAGCAAAACTTGTCCCTTGACTGGATCACTAGTGCCACCAATAACTGCAATTATCTAACGTAAATACATTGATAGTGATCTATCGCCAATATAATTGTTAATCACATCTCAAGTACTTTCAAAGAAACTTGGTTGAATGGTTTAAGAAAATTTTTATAAACTTGAAAACAGAGTAGATGATCATTTTTTTAAATCATTAATTTTTAGCCAGAACAGCTCAACAGGCCATTTCACATCCATAAATATTATTATTCCCTTTCCATCTGGTTAACCGTGAGTGGAATGGCATAGCAAACAACGCACATTCAGATTTAATGCTTAGGTTATTACTTATATAATTGCAATAATACTAGTAATATTTTTAAAAACAAATAAAAGTGCATTTTTAGTGCCGTAATCTGTTCAGGTTTTTTTTCTCAGCGTCTTTTAGTGCGCAATATCCCAAACAACCGACCTTATTCCTGTGTCTCATATGCTTTAGGAGTAAAATCGTAGGATAGGACAACAATAAGTTTTTCAGCAAAGCTCTCCGAATGATTTACTCTTTCAGTTGCTATTTTTTATCGGGTAGATTTTTTAAGACTTTTAGTTTTTTAAAGAAAAGAAATTAAAATTTTGTTCAACAGAAATCCAATGCGCTTATTATTACGTTATTTGTTGACTAGTGTTAACTTATTTTATTTCGGTTTCTTGGTTGGTATATTTAGTTCATTTTAATTTTAATTACTTAACAGTTCTTTTGATATCATGTTCTTTGATAGTGCAATGCTGAAAAAGATTTGAGTGCATTAATTAAACCAAACTTGCTGTTAGGATACTTTCCATTGCTTTCATTTAAAGTGAGTTCAATGACAATGACATCTAGTGTTTTTAGTGCCGCAAATGTGCCACTGCTTAGAAAAGGTTAAAGGATCGTTTAAGTCCAGTCAGACAAATGATTTTGCCTCGTTCATAAGCAATAATATCTATGATTGTTAGTAATCTATCAACAATTCAAGATTTAATCGCAACAAACTATTTCAATTGAGTTTACGTACTAATTTTGCTCAGTGACCGTTGAAGTTCTCTTTGCTAACAAATACATTAGCATATTATACATTAATAGCAATTTCTTACTTTGACTACCATTTATATTTAGGTGAAGTGACTCACTTAGTTCTTCACGTTAGTTCAAGAGAACAATAAAAATACTATGCAAAAATAATAATGTGTTCATGGCATTTAGCAGAGTGATCGTGCTTTAATTCATCGCCCTCTAAAAAACAGGAAAAATGACAGGATGATAGTTCTTTAATAATACACAGTTAGGTAATTTTAGTATATAATTTTTAATACGATTACTAGGTAATTGCATCATTGTTGAATTGAAATTTGGCTGTTGGTTTTTTCTGTATGGCTATGTATTTTTAACAGATTATTTTGATCATATATGATCTCGGGTACATTCAAAGTAGATTTTTAAAAGAATGTTATTATCTCTTTTATACTATTAATTGTTATCATTATTGTTATGCTCAAATGTTAGTTATGCTGGTAATTTACAGAAATAATTTAGAGACAGACAAAGAGTGTGTGCGCGTGTTTATGTGGTTTCTCTTAATCATTGTTCTTCTCAAGATGTTGTGCATCAAGAAAAAACATTAAAAAGAGCCTTCCTCTTCATAATTGTTGCTTGTTGTAAAATAACTTTGAAAACATTGAAGACAGCATTTCATTGAAACACTTATATCTTGCCTGAATAAAAGTCGATAAAGCCAGGGGAAAATTCAGACCTAAATAGTACGCAAAAACGTATTTAAGTAGGTATGGCCAATCTTGTTGTTGTATAGCACGCAGTACTTAGAAACAGACAGTTAAATAAAAAATTAATTCATATTAAATGAAATTATTGAGTGAGAAAAATGGAAGATAGTAAGGTCAAGGTAATTTATAAAAAATCCTTTCGTTATCTACTAAAACAGTTGAGAAACCATATGCAATTTTACTGTTATGATTTTGTACCAAAAAAAAGCTGTGAGTAGCGCCCTGAAATGTTTCATTGCCATATAATTAGAGTGCCTTGTCCCGATTAACTGAACAAATATATATCTTTTACCAGATTTATTATCTTCCCTGGACAGGGTCACTAGGTAAATGAGTATTTTTAATCGCTAAGAAGTTGTACCGAGATATTGATAACTCTCCACTGCTGCGTTCACAGACATACAGAATTGACCGACAGTAGTATGTATACATGTTGTTGTTACCTAGGATCCTGTCAAATATACAACAAATCTATCATAACAATAATGTTTAAATTTACTTTATTAATACACATACTATCAAAAGATGACATTTATCACAAATAATGACAACTTTCACAGAAAACAAAACTTTCTTGTATGGCATTTATGTAAGTAAAATCTGTACATGGCCTTTACTTTATATACCAAAATATTTGAAACAACACAGCGTGCAACAAAAATAAGTCACAAGTTCTTAAAATGTGAAATAAATATATTTTAGATCAGAATGTGTGACAGGACAAATACGATTGCTTAATATAACAGAAATGTCATTAATGCATTTAGTAAATATAAGAAAGATTTTTTACGCAAATGACAAACAGCTAATTTCTAAAATGATTAGACAAAATGCAGTCAGAAATATTTCTACTTATTGTTAGTGCTATTTATACCGTTATAATTAGTACGGGTTACTATACATATTTTTGGGTGGACGGTTTTTGTTATGTCCGGTTCATATGCAAGAAATGTGTGTGTGCATGTTATCTAATAAAATTTTGCAGTTTTACTCTTACACCTTATAGAAGTCTTAATTTATGCATAAATATTTTCAATAAAATGCAACTCAGATTTTGAAAGACTGCTTGAAAAGGATTAAAGCCAGGTATAATAATTAAAATGTGAGAATGGGCCTATCGTCAAATAAACAACAACCAACAATGGTTCATGATTTTATGACGATGATTTCAGGTATTATCTATACGATAGTTTTTAAAAACGATATTAAATTGTACACATGAGTTCCCTCACCATATTTCAAAGGATGTACAATGGGAGCATTTGTTATATAATGAAAATAATGGAAGTATTTTCATCTAATTGTTATTTACCTTCGGTTATGTTGATATCAATTAGTATTTACTGTTACATCTTACCCTTTCTCTGTTATTGTATATTATGTAATTTATAGTAGACGCTCTACATGAAGTATATGTTGTAAGGAAGAAACCGCCAAACTTTTGTAGACCAATATTTAAAATATTTAAAAGTACAGATACTGTCCCGTAAACCTACGATGTATAAATGGTACAAACCAAATAGTTTTAATTTACGTGCGTGTATGTAAAAAATGTAGCCAATCGTAATGAGTTCAAAACACTGTTCATTCTAAGTTTTTTAGAACCTCTGTACGTATTTACGACTTCATATCCTCTTCGCCACGACATCTTGTTTTAAATTGTGAAAATTTGAAGAAAAAAAACCTTATATTTTTAAGATGAGATTAGAACGAGGAGCAAGAATGTGTAACGTCGCATATTTAAGTTATGAATATGACTGCATTTACAAGCATATTTGTGCGCTTGTGTCATTTTTAGATAGAGAAAACAATACCGTGTACATGTCTGTAAGTATGTATTTAAACTAGGAAAAAGGTAATTAACCCAGAGATGAAAATATTTAATTTAAAGATAGGAGAGCGCTTTGTATAAATAATTGTGAATTTTGTGGATGCAATTGTTGAGAAATCTCTTGTAAACGTCGTCGCTTCGTTTAATTATTGTTGTTCTCGCGGATATATACCTACTACATAAATATATAGATAATTATATAATAGAGATACCTACCTAATATGCATATAACGTGGCGTCGTTACTGTAATATTATATTGTCATGTGGATGATCTTCATATCGTCCTCATCAGTGTAATGTATTATTGTATCATGTTCTTGACTGTTATGTCGTCGTGGGATGTGGATTATTCTTTTCAGAAACAAGATTGAAAATAAATAAAAGCGGTCAGTCGTGTCTTTATATAAGTAAAAGCCTGTTTGGTCCTATGTGTTCTATCATTTATGTTTTCAGTCATATTTTATCATTATATTTCTTCCTGTTGTTGTCATGTCATTTTCATTGACTTTTATTGAAGGAAACATTCCCTTGGACAATCTAAAGAAACTCAAAAGCTCAACAACAGAGAAGACATGCAACGCCAAAATGCAATTTGAAATGATTAGAGTCAAGAGGTGTCATGTTGTATATTTTCTTTACCTTACAACATGACATATTATATGACTTACTTTCGCATTTGATTAAGGAAGCCTACAAAGGCACGTCTCATGTCATCCATCTTCGTCAAGTAAATCCAGTCGCATAGTGCTTTCACCAAAGAAGAAAATTTCACTCTCTTTCCCAAATCATATCTTATTTTCCTTTCCTCATATTACCTCAAACTCAAGCCAAGTGATTCCCTTCGAACTCATCATCATATTATTCTCATGCAAACACAAAGTAGGCACTTTCCCCTTTCTAAAGAGGAGTTATGTTATGCTCACACACTATATATTATGTACTTTACACGTTGTTCCGCTCATATTTTATTGCTCAATACTACATGTAGTTATAGCCCGTACTAGATCGCTGCCGCTCGGTTGTGTAAGATGTTACTAGGCTTCTTATGTAATGCCGTCTCTGTCTCTCTATCTCGCTGCCTTTCTCCTCTTTCTCAATTCTCCTCTTCTCAAAAGTATCTCTCTCTCTCTCTCTTTCTCCCAAAATTTTCTACGTTATTCGAGTTGTGCCGAAGGGGAAAGGGCTGATTTGTATTCTGCTTGACTATATTTTTTAGAGTTCTTTCCTAATATTTCTATTAGACGCTCATTCTTTCTTTTTCTACTGCGGTTATATTCCAGCATCAACAGAAAAGAATAGCTGGTGTTTGAGGCCACTACCACTGTTATAACGCTTATACCGCTCTGTTTCTCCTGCTGTCATCACCACCATCCAATTTATGAGAGTGCATCATCCTCCTCACTCTACTGACTGACTCTCAGAACCGCCACAGCTCTACCATCATCATCACCACTTTCATCCCACTTGAGCCCAATTACGATTACCTGGCCGGGGTGACAAGTTGTAAACAGATACAGATAGGTACATGGCATAAGAATCAAATTCTAGATGCCCAACTAACCGAAAACATGTACAAATTCATGAACAACCAAAAATAACTTTATTTGTACGTTCATGCATTTTCTGTCAGAAATAAAACCACAAGCATTATCAAATAAATTGGATTAAATAAAAATCTCTGAAACAGGCATATGGCAAAGTATATAGTTGATATATACCATGTGTATAGACATGTAAACTAATAAACTAATGCTATTTGCCACACATACAATTGTATTATTTTGACTAGACAACTCAATTTAAAGTGCCAATGGATCCATACCAAGTGTAAGCTGTTTTCTCCACCAAGTCATTGCTCCGAGTTCAGCAGACGATGTATTATATGTGTAATGACATTGTTGTTTTATGTGCATTGCAAATCTAGTGTTTTCTATTTGCAACAGTCCACGTGCTTAAACTTTACTTGTCTAAACATATTTTGTGGTGGTGGAAAATAAAACTAAAAACTGCTCTTCTTAGCCAGGCAAGTGAACTGGTGTTGCTGGTTGCTCTTCCGGAAACATTGCCATTTAAGGTAAGACTTTCTTTCTATTATTAGCATGTACTTTTACCTTTAGGGCTCAACCTTTTACCTTTATGGCAGCTAAATTAACATAATAGGTACATCATAATAACTTACAAGAAAACATTGTAAAATGCGTAAATTTTTATTGAAACACGTAGTTAACATAAAAGTGACCAGTTAAGTATCCATTATACTTACTGCAATGCAGATTAAAAAATGCGTCAGCGCATTTGAAAAGAGACATTCACTACAGTAAACTGTTATCGGTCAACGTTTAATGGCTCCAACTGGTACTGATAAAAAAACAAGCTACTTCGTAGGTAGGTACAACGTTTAAGAGTCACAGATTCTTTTTTTCTCTGTCTTTTCTGCATTGTTCATTATAATATTTAATACAACTTATATTGCCCATAGTTCAATCATGGCATTGTTAGTAGGTCTGAATACCATAGATTGCTTTCTGCAAAATAATATAAGGGCTTGGTACCCAGATTCCACAGTAGTGTCAGCGTCGTCATGCACGAAATTCTTGCCTTTTGTGTGAATTATTTACTACTTTTCGCATCTGTTCAGGCAGATAGGCGCAATGAGAATTTTGTATGCGCATTACTTAAACGGAAAATATGATGGGGCCTTTGATGGTGGTATGTGCTGTCGCATCAATGGAATAATAAGCGTAATTTCTCTATATACTTACCTGGCATTTTATTATGGCATTGTACTTAAATCCTAGATGGGTCTCATCATCATATAATCATATTAACAGGACATGCATGCATACGATATTAATAATAATATATAACACAATGAAATACACAAATGTTTTAATACCCTTTCCTCTAAAATAACGCACCGCGCTGCTCAAGGTACATTATTTAATATTGTGAAAAACCTGACTAAAGGTTGTCTGTTGTTCACTGATACTGCAATTTAGGAAAGTTGATTCAAGAATTTTTTCTTTAAAAAGAGATATAAAATGATGCGTAGTGGTAGGACCACTGCTACACACACTTGTATCATAGTAATAATGGTTATAATAACGCCTTGTGCCATTCTTTGTACATACTTCACTCTGGTAATATGTAGTATACGAACTGTGGTGTACGCAGCATCATAAATTTCTACGTCCAAAGCCTTTCAACTCGCCGGTCATGCCATGTGAAGAAAAACATCTTCAGAGAGAAAAAAAATGAAGAAAATGATAATGATAATAATAATAACGAGTGGTATTGTTCCTATAAAGACCGAATACTTGTTGTCGTGGAAGTATGAAAGAAAAAAAGTGCAGTGAATCATAAATGCAGTAACTGTATAATATATTCTACTATCACATATTTTTAAAAAGAAATGTCATGTTAATGTGAAGATTTCTGTGAAAAAATTTCAAAGAAAAATTTAATTGACAATGGGAATGGACAACCGCCGGTGTGTTTATGACATTAAAACCCGCTTCTGTTGTGAATTTTTTGAATATAATTGAGAATAATCAGAAATAGAGAGAGATTCAAGGGCATTTTTATTGGGTTTTAAAATAAAATATGATAGTAGTGGCAATTAAGAAAAAACAGAAAAATGCACACATGCTGTGAGATTATTGTCATGGGTTGGTGCTCTTACTGGGTTGGCTTTGAGTTAGTTACTGATGCAACTTTTCATGAAGTCAGGTACGAATAGGAAGATACAGATAGGGAAGAAGAGTATTTGTGTCACCAAATCCTAGCGGTCACCAGGGTTGATGAAAAAATGGAATTTTCCCAAAAAGATTTGCAAATTTTGATGGCTTTAAATTCTAGAGTAAAGGTTATCATGAAAAAATCGTGGTTGAACCTTACCAAGATGGAGTGGTGAGTGATAGAAAGATTATCATTTCATAATAAAATCCACAAATATTATGTATTTTTTGCACAAAAAATGTACTCACTGTTTTAGCGACCGTGATAACCAACAAAGGCAACTGGTGTACGATAATAGTAACGAACGAGTTGGTACTTACTCAAGAGATAAGTGAAAGAAAAACCCAGTGCACATTAGAAAAGTTGTTGGGCTAGTAACTCAATAAAATACTTGATGCATGGATTGAAAAATTATAGGTTGTATAAGGTTGTAGTTACTTAAAAGTGTTAAGTGAATGATATTTTGGGTACCTCACCTCAACTCTAGTCATCATAATAATCGTGACTTTAGGAGATGCATTCATTAAGCGTGTACCTTTTTGCGAGCTCATCATTCTGCATTTTTATTGCACTTTATAGACATTTACAAAAACATAAAAATATTTACATATTGATGACATGCGTATTTTTTGTACACATTGATGACCTCACATATTTTTTTTTTGTTTTTGAGATTGGAAACATGAAGAACGTCGCATGCAAGATGCAAGATGTTCAAGCTGGTCTGGAGAACAGCGGCATACATTTAATATACCGTAATTGAATGTTTTACGGTGCCTAGGGCATGATACTCTAATAATTACGATATAGGCATTGATGAAGACGTATAATTAAAATTTTAAATGCAATATCAATCTATTAATGAGTTTTCTATTTATAGGTAATAACTTAATATCAACAATGTATGATTTTGATAGAAAAAATGCATAATTAAAGAAGCATTTTTCTTTATTTATTCATTCAGGATCATTGTTCCGCCTTGCTAATCATTAGACTTGGCATAGTTACCTATCCATATATTATGCCTGATTTTCTGCAAATAATCAGATTCGTAATCAAGCCGTATAAAGAATTCATTATCTGGAATAATTTATCATCCCGTTTATAATTATTTATGAACAAACAACGTATTATTATCACCGATTCTGAATTTTGTACAATATCTATGTTTACTTGAAAAATCGCTCGCAACGTGACATCATGAATTTTTTCCATTGTTTGGATGCGCAATGGCATACTACCCTAGCAGCATACTTTCTTTCATTGAAAAGGAAAAAAAGTACAAAGTAATGACTGCTCTTTACGTTGTAACAATGACAATTATCATTATGATATGTAAAAGGTAAAAAATCATTATAAGTGTCAACGCTACTCATGAAGATGATTCTAATATAATTTGCACATCATATTTACTCGCTTACCTACATTACATATTGCTACAGTGGAAATTTTTATGCAATTAGTCATGCTTTTGTGCTACCTTGCAATGACAATACTGTCAGCAGCGAAAATGATGATTGCATGAAACCCAAGAAGAAACAATAGGATTCTGTCAAATGTCAACCAGAAAAACAAACCAGCAATGGAATATTAAATATGAGCACATACGGGCGCAATCTACTGCGTTTTAGTGTGTCAGCCGGAGCGGCGATTTAAACAGATTAAAGACTTTAACGAGCAAAACATTTAAATTCTTCTACGCGATGAACATTAATCTTGCAATCAAACATTAGTATTTGTACTCTGTTTGTTTAGTGAAGCACGCCTTCCAGCACCATTACGACCAAATGTGGAACGTTTATAATAGACTGCTTTGAATCTTCAATTCTAGTACGCGTTTTATGACAACTCTTTCATGAATAATTAAAAGTCTAAAGAAATAATAAAAACCCGGCTCAAATCAAACAAAAGTTAATGTTTAAAAAATAAGGATGTCATGTACAATGGCAACAAAGGAAAACCCAATAATTATAGACGTAGAATTGATAGACCATACCAGTAATAAGATGCACGAGCCATTTCCGCCAAAAGGAAAAATAATATCATTGTTGGTTTTGCTATTATGGGAAAATAAAGCGAAGATTTCTAATTCCTCTGCAGATCGCCGTTCTATTGTTACCACAGGTACCGCAAAAACTACTAAAAAGCCATGTGCATTCAGATATTCTCATTCTCATCTTTGCAGTCTAGTTACTCAACTTACATTTTTATTCCATTCCTACAGTATACCCAAGGGATATTCATGTTGCATACGTACATATTTACATATTGCTGTTAAGATGCATCTTTTGTGTGACGTTGTAATCAACGTAGAATGCAAAAACGACGAGGGAATGTGAACATGAAAAAATAAAACTTTGAGGTCTTAATTAGATCCCACCATGGTTTCATAGTCACGCATTTTGCATGACATTTGACTCTTTTAGAATTACAAAATTGTCCCGAAAGAATAATAATAAAAACAAATTTCTACTCTCAAATGCTCGATAATTGTTTGGGGGAGAGAAAGCAGTGCAAAAGTGCAGGAAATCAAGCTAATGAGACAGAAGAATGGGGAATTCCTGTTTTGTTCCTTCCTTCTGATTTCCAAAAACGATCTAATTTTAGTGTCTCTTTTTTGGGTAAAAAACCAACAAAATTAAAAAGTAACTGCAAATTGTGCACACATAATTTTGCAAGTTGTAAAATTTTATTGAAAACAAATATAGAATTTTGATTTAGTGTACACCTAACCTGTTATTTAGAACTCTCAATAATTATAGACCTATTTTTTCAAATTCAAAAATCAACAAAGAATGATGAATGAAGCGTTTAGGTAAGCTGCATCCCACAGCCAAATTAAGCAAAAGCCACGCAATGACATGAATTACAAAGATAATACGTCAAAAATTTGTTCGTGTGTTTGTAGCTGGCTAACAATGTATTTAAATTAGTTCAACAGACCAACAAACCTAAAATTACAGTTTATTTGTATAAATGACAGGAAAATCACAAAGATCACTCGCGCTGCAAATGAAACCTTTCCTCCCCGTCATCATCACAAGATTGCTTTTCCTTTCGAACAACCACTTTCGATAATTTGCAGGTGTCACACTCACAAAAAAATCGTATGTGTAAGATGATCTGTTTGTAAGTACCTATATACGTTTTCCTCATCTGTCTAGCACACTGATTGTTTTGGTCAGACTACAAGATGAAACGACGTGAGAGACGACTATATTGTGCCGCATGTCATGTCAAGTCATCAAAGCCTTTTCCACAATAACAGGTCTCACACAAATAGATTGTTTAGTTGTGACGATGAGAAAATCACCTTCCGCCCTCCCTCTAGAAAAAATGTAAATCAATTAAAGAATAGGGGTTTTACGTGATATACGACATGTGATACGACACATGGTAAAAACACATATTATAAAAGTATTTATGCGACGAGACATCTTTATTCCTCCACTTCACTAAACAATGCAATCGCTCAACTTTTAATGCCGACTTGCTGGTCCACCTTGCTTTTAAAACATTACGTAAAAACTATAGGCATTAACCAGCTGGCCCTTGCTGACCTCACGTAAAGTGGTCCTGCTGTGGTGAGAGTCACGGGAGTCAGCTGCCAGTATAAAATCCTTTTGTCAAAGTCAAAAAATCTACACTTATGACATATCTGTGTGTGCTTGCAACGAAATCATACATGATTATCATGATTATTATTATGATCCCCGTCGTTGTCATTATTTACAACCCTTCCTTGCCCTGGGAATATGCTAAATTCATCATGTGCACTTTGTGTGCGAGTCTACACACAACAATATAGATTTTTTTATAAATATTTAGCATACACGACAAGCATCATATTCACATATCCTAAAATGGTTATAAAATAAAAATAAATGATGGACCATTTAAAACATTAGTGGCAAGAAGAGAGAATAGGTGAGAACGATAAAGAAAAGTTTATTGCTGATACAAATATTGAAAATGACTCCACACTCCATTCTAATATTTTACTACATAGTTATACTTATGAGCCAATGTGCTATAGTAAAGTGCCTATTATTTATAAAATTTACTAATTTATCAGCTCTCGCTGTCTCATGGCATAGCGTAAGCGATAAAATGATTTCCATAACATCGTGAGCATCATCAGTGACCGCAATTTATGCAACTGGCATTGTTATATCACCCTTTTGTCCTAACTGAAAGATATTCATACGTCTGTCGTTAGCCGTTTGATAGTTAACTATTGACGTTAAAGCAAAAAAATGCAAACCGAGAGAAGCCTGCCCTCTTTATTAAAGACCCCTTCTTAGTTGAATATCTCTACTTCTGCTTGTGCAGTTAGTACGATTCGAAAAAAAATGATGAATGAGATTTTTGAGACAGGGCAACGACCAAACATCAGTAAGTCACTAGCAAAGAACAGCGTGAAATGACGCCACTCCATGAAAGGAATTTTCATATTTGAAGACGTCGCTTGGCAGTTTAATTGAAGTTAATCAAGTGCTGATGAACATGGCTTCTACTATTTACTTGATGCTACCATCAGCATCACCACGACTCGATACTTTTGGCCTTTTCGCAACAAAATGTAATTTATTATGGTTTGGAAGAGATCTTTGTGTAATAGTACATGGTGGAATTGCTAGAATAATTACACATAACATTATAATAAAGTTGAAGCAACCGCAGATATAAGAAAAGTGGTCGCATCGTCGTCGTCGCAGTTTAGGAAATTCTCAAAATGATTTACGCTGCTAGGTCGTCGACGGTCAGGATAACGATGATGATGAGCCTAGTAGTCTTACTGTCTGGTTTCGTGGATACAAGCATGCAAGCGGGCAGAAAATGCTCATCTAATAATTCTATATGTAAATATATCAATACTAACAATGACAAAGGATCTGCGCTACACTATAATCAGTCCCAAAATAATGTATCATCTTGAGACTCTTCCCATCCAAAAATTAATACGGCATATCTATAATATATAATTTCGTAAATGACTATCATTTATATCTTTAATATTAAATGTTCTCAGCTTGCCCCAATATTATTTAACTAAGAACTTTTTCTACCATTGATGATGGGATGGGACCACTTATACCGTTAAAATTCATAGTAAAAGATAACGAGAAATGCACACATATTTCATCTTACTAACTAGCTCCTTATTAAAATCATGTCCACAAGAGGACAATGGCAAGGCGACAAAATGAGGCTAAAATATATATTCATTTTCGTTTCTCAGCAAACAATCACCGCCTTTCATTTGTTTCTGATTGTGAGAATGTGGAAACAATTCTTGACAGCGTCTTGCTACATGAAGAACACAATGAGATAGGCATAGACAAAATTACAAAAAAGACTCCTTCAAAATATGCCGTCGTTCTATCTATGTGTGCCTGTGAGCTATTCAGTGTCTTATTTCTGACATGATGTTGATAAGTTTTCCTAGAAAAAATGCATAACACCAATGATAATAGTGTCTCCAGGTAAAGACCGCAATTTGTTTGCTTACACAACGATTTGCTTAATGTACACTTGTATAGTGTGATGGTGATAATAAGAGTGTCTCGTCGTAATGAGAGGCAGCGTTGTCGTTTTCCTATACATCCAATTTAATAATATGCACGCAGGCATGTATGTTGTTTATATCCTTCTTAAATAACCTGTGCAAAGTATATACAACACTGAAAGTTACGTGTTTTAGGTTAAAATGCTTCGTTTACTTGCTTCATTTTTTAGCAAATGAGAAAACTTTCGCTGGAAGCATTAAAAAATTGTGCTTGCTAAGCGCTCCACTCAAACGAGACTCTTCCCTAAAATGATCATCGTGACAAGAAGAATAAGTATACACTCCACTTAAGCATATATCACAACAAATAACAGTGGATGGAAGCGTTTAAAAAAAGTAGTTAAGTATAATAATAATAATAAATAAAAAAACATGTACAAACAAAAGAAGAACGAGCTTTTTCAATGTTATGTTTTGTGTATCTTGCGCGATGTGAAAATATGACAACAACTAACAAAGATCTAACAATAAAAATAGTGGCCAAACAGAAAGAACACTTTTCAACAAAAAACGTATATATGATACGTTTGAATTGTCTGTTGACGTCTTTGAAAATGTGATCCTTGAGACATGTCTTCAGGGCATATCATATAATATTATATGTACCTACTTGCATGGTTTGCTGATAATGGAAAGCGATCTTGACAAACATTTTTGAGCATTTTTGTGAGTGCACTTGAGAGAGTGGTGGAGTGTCATGGTGAAACACATAAAGTATTTTTTATCGTTGTATATTATTCGTCACAAAAATTATAAATAAAAGGCAACAAATGACTGGTCTGTTATCATCGACGCAGAATGAACGTATAAATTTTGGTTTAATTATAGTTGTAAGCTAGTAACTCGCAAAGAAATAGATAGTGTGAAGAATATTCATGATTGAAAGTGAAAATAAACCTTTTCTCGCTGTAAATGTTTATGTGGATCAATTTTATTTCAAAGGTGATAAATAGCCAAAGGAATAACATTTAAACAGGATGTTTTTCAATATTTTTATCTGTTTAATATTCTCTTCAACCTTCACAATTTCACCTTGCCACTACCACTGATTGCTTTACTAACTTTCCTGATTAATCAAATTGTTTCCTCCAAATTTCAACAAAACCTCCCATGACTTGACTTACCCACAATAAAAGAAAGATCGGATTTCTGTCAAAATATATTCATTCATCCCAATCTGTTGAACTTTTTAAAATACTTTATAGGTGTCATATGCATTCTCTCTGTTATACATTTAAGGATGCTGCATGAAAACTTGCTTAAAGCAACACCATCAGCCATTGACTGTGAGATTAAATATACCTCCAAGAGTTGTAACCTTTATACTTGGCATTGATGATGCAGATCAATTCGTGTATACAAGAATAAAAGTCATGAAAATAGAAATTTGAATGTCAAATGTTCTGTTTTTGGGTTGGGCTCAGTATATTTTGTTGCTTCCATTGTTTCCGTGTAAACTCGATAATAATAGGGATCTCGATTCGCACAATCATACATGCACACGAATCTATTGTGATTTATGTGATTTGCACACTGGATATGACTGCCACTATAATCCTATGTATGTTCAATCTACCAGACAGCACAAATGCATTTAAGCCAATTCATATGAATTTGCACATTCACATTTTAAATGTCCTGGGAATTGGGTAGTTTTGTTTGTCTGAAAAACCTCGGTTTCGTTGACGTTTATTGCGACGTCATTAATCAGCTAATATACCCGCAGCGTCAGTCAGGATTTCGTTATCATTTCATTTGCATTATTTGTAAACCGGTGGCTGCTACAACTTAACAAAAGACAACAGTTTTCGCTTTATAATTTTAAATTTTGGAAATCTAACAATTTACTTGACATATTGATATTGTGTTTTAGTCTCTGTCGCTTTATGATTATTTGAGTTTTCTGTTGACGTTGGAGGTTAAAAAACGCAAGCAAAGGTCGCTCTCATGTTGAAGCAGTACGTAGACAAATGTAGACACGATTTTTGTCGCGTTTGTTCATTCAAAAATAGAAAAGCTTTTAATGTTATAAAAGGGGGTTAGGTTAGTGCCTCTTTAACTAGTTCCCTCATCATATAAAAATCAGAATGATCATAGCATATATTTTAAACGCGGTGACTGAGTAAATGTTACTACAATCACTACTAGCATCATTATTGCACTGACTGATGTTGATTCCTTCTGCTGCCACGACCACCACAATAACCACGATCACCAGGATCAACATTATCATCATCTCTAGAACACCATGTGTCATGAGTTTTCATTTTGTTTGCCTCCGTTTTTCATTCATTATCCCAGCTCTCAAGAATTTACAAAACTTTTGGTAATATTCACATGCACTTGAATTGTTGATTTTGAAAATAACGTTCACTAATGCTTCTTTTCTTTTCTGTTTTTCCTTTTGTGTGAAATATCATCCCCTGAAGAAGGTTTTTTTTGTATTTGTATCAGTATCATCATCATGCCCATCTATTTAACTTTTCTAACATTCATGAGTCAACACGACGACAACGGCGATACGCAGTAATTACTTGCATCCCTTTTTAGATTTTAGACACGATTCATTCATTCGCATTGCAATCGCGGTGGTTAGCCGAGATCACAATTTAATGCATCTGCGAGTTAGTTAGTTTTAGTTTCAGTTTACTACATTAATATTTGCTTTTAGGAGATACGGAAAGAGGAAGCGCTCAAGAGAGGAAAAGCTAGTTTGAAAGAATAATTTTTTGTTTGTACAGCTGCGGGCACATGTATAAATAATATAACTACTATGATAATTTTACCTCTTTATTCCATTTACTGGTCTTTTCAGTACACTTTATAAATTAAATAGCACACTGAGTCAGTTCTAGTTTTGTATTTCTCTCTTTCTCCTTGTACATCATGCTAGTAAACTTATATAAACCGCAAATTTCTGATATTCTGATCCTCCTACGTTGTAGGATTTTCTGTTTTGTCTTCACTCAGCGTACAAACCCAAACCTAAATCTACAAGCTACATAGTTAGTTATATTACAACGGAAATGTATTGGATTTCCTGTCATTTCCCATGTCCATTAAAACTTCGATCCTGCTGTAAGCCTTTTAGAAATGCCATAATACTTTTTGTTGGGCTTTATATTATGTAGTGTACATATACAGACTTATTTTAGCATTCTAATCTCTGACACAGGCTGTGTGATTTTCATACATTTTACATCTACTATGCATAGGTATACATATTTATTCCCAAAGTATAAACTCACTTCGTGTGTAGATTTGCACGATCTTCCCTTTTATGATGCAGGGATTTATATTATACTTATTATTATTATTACAGTTAAATATGGGACTTTTCCTAGATTTTCATTGATGCGGAAAGCGCCTTTTCCTCCTACAAAATTAGGCAAAACGAATCCATGCATGCATGCGTTTGCATATCGGATTATAACACTTTACATTAAAAGTTCAAGCAAAGTGTGCTATGTTTCTGATACCATTTATTTGTAAGCTGATGACAGTTATAATGGTAGTAATGATGGTACACTTTGAAAGCCTTTTTCATCTCTCCCTCCATTGATGATGATGATGATGGTGAGGAGGATGAGGCAAATAGGCAGAAGAGTGTCTCTGCAAAACTTTGTCATTGTGTTTAAGTTCAAAAGACGGTTTATGTACGGCTGTTGTGTAGAAAGGCGTGGAGGCAAAAATGGACACATGTGTAGCGGCAGTATAGTTAGTAGCTGAGGATAAAGCATTTCCACTCTACGTCATCAGTGGCGCTCAATATGTCAACCCTACCGTAACATTTTTGATCTCCCTTTATGCATAATGGAATCCTTGGTGGGAAAACCCATTTAGGCAGGAATCCTTGCTCAGATTCTTCATTTAACTGAAAGCCCATTAAGAAATGAGTGACAACCTATTATTGACGTTTTGTAACAGTCCAAGTGTGAACGATAAATTACTAAAACCCTTTGAATTGAGATGACTTGGTTGTGCCAGGAGAGACTGATGAGGATGATGATCGGATGAGGCAAGTCGAAAGGGTGGGTGGGCCTTTCTATCTAATATTGCGACTTTAAATTACATGTTGTTTCTTTGGACTGCAGTTTGGTCTGCATACTACTATAACACTAAAAGATGATTCACCTACTCCTTCTTGTATATGATAGTGATAAAAAAGCTGTAATTATTTATTATGCATGACTAATATTTGTTAATGAAATGGTTACCGTTTTTGATAATGACAATCTTTTTTTGGTTGTACGATCTCCATTTATATCTTTATTATCTACACATATTTTGTACATAGTAGGTAACCATATTCATTTACTATGAATAAAGACGAGCAAAAAATTATTGATAAAATATACCGTAAGTTGATATAAATTTGCCCATAAGCTATTTGATTCATGAAATATTTCAAAAATTTATTTGGTTGTAGGTGGAAAAGTGTTGATACAGAGCTGTGAAGACTAGACGGTACGAACGTGGGTGCATTATTTGTAGTTTTGTAATATGAGTTTTGATTTTTATATATGATTATGCAAGCAGATCAATGGAAGCATGTGCCATTTATGCTGAAAAGAACAAGTAAAAGTTGTCATGCCGCAAACTATACAAGCCATGCGAGTATACCAGACTAGCTGATGATTATACTACTTTTGCACAGTAGAATTTGTACCTTTCGGCGGTCGCTGCTTCAATTACTCAACTATTTACTATCAAGTATGCATTTTTTCAATGCTTCGTTTTAATAGTAATTCGTGATCAATCTACAAAACCAAATAACTAAAATAGATAGTTAGACCTATTACATGACAATTATTAATGTATATGCATATATAACAATAACCGCAACTACTTTCAGTTAAAACCAGAATAATACAGTTCTAAAGCAAACATAAATAATAAAAATTAATGAATGAATTCACTCCCTCCTCCTTCTTTACACTATCACAAGTAAGCACCACAAAGGTGTACCTACGTAACAAGTTTGGCTAAACAGTAATTTAATACCGACCGATGTTGATATGATATAGGTATGTAGTATATAGGTATCCATCTTTGTTTATTATTATTAGCCACATCTGACAGAATCCTCATCATCCTCACGGAAACATTGACTGGTTTGTGTAATACCAATATAAACGCGTACCACAACAACTTTATATTCAATAGAAGTAATTTTATAATGATATATAGGTAGGTAGATATGTGTATTGGGTATTTTCTTTGCAATATTATAAAGAACAATATAAGAATTCATAACATGAGGAGACGACGGGACTCAATACTTGAGTCTTCTCCTCAAACTATTTCCTGTAGGAATTGAAGTGCTCTGTTAACCTTTTTTATTTATTGCCTATTGCCATCTAATACTTGTTCTTGTGGGGAGTAGTGATGAGAATAACAAGTGGTGTAACGGGAACAGCAAGTTTTTTCCTTGATGATGATGACGAAGACTGAAGACGACGACAACTTTTCATTTCATTAAGTTATGTAACTTATACAAGTATGGGTTTATGTAATACCCTGTCTGAGAGTGAGAAGTATGTACGGTGATAGAAGGAATATGTACTAATCATGATGCATGCCAAGATCCTTCCATTGAGTTAAGTTTTCTCATCATGTCTATAAAACAACACAATATTCTGTGCACAACCAGCCAGTCGATATTATCTGCAAATCAGCATCAAAACACTTCTCATCGGACTGGATTCCTTTTTTTATTTCATTTTTTTACTTTCCGGATGGCAGAAAATGATGCCCATTGAAAACATAAAGGGTAAATATTTGTCTCTATCGAACATATCTCAAGTAGAAAAAAGGCTTATTTATTGACAGCCACAAACACTCTGCAGCTCATTACTACTCACATTCACGGTAATCCATTAAACGAGAGACTTTTATTTATTATTTAGTGTCATTATCTAAAAAAGAAAAGCTGTAAACAGCATGTATCGTACTCATAAAAGATTGATTTTTTATCGCAATTAAGACCATTTAAAAAGGACGAAACCACATATTCTTTGGCTATAATATGGTCATCCTAGTCGTTATCGTCCACGGAAGAAATTGCTGGTGTTTTAGCTAAGCCGTTAACGCTTACATGCATATTTACGACATAGATCCTCATCATGTTTCTTTGAGAAACAAGTGCAGAAAAAATGACTTTAGCAATTGGAATGGCACCAAAAAGAAGCCCCCTAAGAGTAAGTGCACACTTATTAAAAGGATCTCCTGCTATAAACACCATGTCATTGAGGAGGATTTGTTGGTGATGGTGATGATGACGGTGGTGTCATGATCTCTGATGAACATGACCGTGAGCTGGCTACCCATGCATTGAACAAACGGAATGAAGGATAATATACAGATATGCCTACTCGGATGTTACTTATGTTTTTTATCCATAAACTCATCTTTTACACAAAATGGCATTCAAGGATTTGTCTGTACATCTGTATAGCACATTGTAGATGTTTTCGCTATTATTTGAACAGTTAACAGTATTTTAAAGTTCGAGCTCTCACAGAATTGGTTTGGATACTAGTTTCCTTGTCATGTCATTATTATTATGGTTAATTGAAAAGCTTCCTTCCGGCTGCAAAAAAAGCGATAACCTTTTTGTTCCCATGCATCGCATTGCCATTTTAGCTTTTTACATTTTTACTGACAACTGTCCAGAGATTAGGCTAGTGGGAAAGGAAAGGAAGAAGTACGAGTGTGGTTCAAAAATGCAAAAGAAAAAACGTGATAAATACTTGCTTTACAAGCTCTTAACGAGCAGCGATAAAACTGATCCCATTTTGACATGGCTGGACTCTGTGCTGAGTGCTGGCTACATTTACAACATTTTCTTTGTAATGGAGACATTTGTCAGAAGTACCAATACCTAAATAGCGTTATTTGAAGCTCTAAAAAGGGTAAAAGCCAACAGATATGGATACACAACAAGTTAGTGACGACTTATGACTGTATGGATGACTGAGAAATGGAAGGAAAAGCAACGAATTGTGAAACAGTAACTGTGTCAATGGTCGATATCGATGATAGGATATGATGCATTCTGTAATTGGTCGTTCACCGTCATGCACTACTTTTCAAAATTCCAAACACTACGTTATTCGACATTCTCATAACACTTAGGAAAAGTGTCAATTTTTTGGCTCTCCGAATACACACTTGACAGCTACAGATAGAAGAGATGGCGATGATAGTGGTGGTAAGAGTGGTAATTGGATATCGTCAATTTCTTGTTGATGTGCGAATTTTTCGGCTCTGTGCACTCTGTAGGCTTTTTCCACCTGCATGGGTTTTCTTTGTGAAATGTTCTAGGATTTAAGTTGCCGAGGTACCAATCTAATCTAAAGTATAAAACGCTCATATCTATATTTTTGGACTTGAATATATAACAATCCGCATTATAATGATAGACATACGCGCGTAAATTAATATGAGAAAAACTACATAGGTATCTATTGTTTTCGTTTCTACAAAAATGCATCTATATTTTAGTACATTTATTATATTTATAATATCCCTCCGACCATCAATGCATTTGCACGTTTATAGTTTTATAGCAATTTAATAGATAATATATACTACCACTACTGATCGCGTTTCACATGTCCAACGGTAAAATACGGTCATGCATGACTAACGAAATACTCTTGTGGTTTCACACAGACAGGAGATAAGAATATGACAAAAATTTTCGCTTCGTGCTTCAAAATTTTACTTCTTGAAGGACAACTGGCTGTTTTGTGCTTAAATAGGTTGTTATACAGATAAATAGATGCTTCTCCGTCAACATAGGTATCCGTAATTGTGTATAGATGTAAGTTTTATTGTTGTTAATGTTGATAATGGTCGAAGCATATAATTTACAGTTTTTTGTTTTGCAAATAAATACGTAAGAGACACAACATGCGAAATTTGAAGATTTCCCATAAACAATGATGTGATTGATGTTCACGTACGTATTTTTTATCTTTTGGGAATAAAATCGAATATGGAATTGCGATAATAATGATTACGTTTTCGCTTAGATATATATTTAAGTTTAATATGCATCTATCAGGCATTTGCATCAGGTGAATTGCTCTTTTTAACTATTGGCAGTAACAATAAACCTCACATACACGAAAAAAATTGAACGGGAACAATAATCAGCTCGATTTACACTTTTGCATTATATTTTCAACGCTGAAAGTGATCTGATCTCTCTGAGAAATGTGTCCTCTGAATGTCAAACAGACATGCACGCATGCGATACAATTATATTGTTTCCCATGCAAACATGATACAAAAATATATACGTCTACTGTGTATTTACACTCACTCACCCCGTGACATTTCTAACATAGAAATAGAAATCGAGAGTTATTGCCTATTTTAGAATTGTTTGCAAAACGGATGGAAATATTTCATCAATTCAATAAAGAATTCAACTGAATTAAATAATACGGCCATTGTACGTGTAGTGTATGTAGATATGAATATTATTATTAAGTTTTCCCTTATTTCAATAAAGAAGTGAACGAGAACTTGAGCTTATGTACAGTTTTTATATCGTATTATTATTTTGATATTGAATTTTTATTAAACAATTTTGTATGTAAACAGCTAGTCATCTCGCAACACAACCGCTACAAAAATTGAAGATAGGGTAAGACGGTAGTCCTACTCATGGATCATCGTGATCTGATCGTCATCATGATAGTATCTTTTTCTCCTTCTGTATAATAATATTATAATAATAGTTGAAATTTATGGTAATTTAAGTGACCTTGGATTTCTATCACTTTTTTCCAGAGAGAAGCCATATATGAGAATGCTTGGCACAGCGAGAGATCACACTTTGCAGCATTTCTTCTTTTTATGACAGTTCCATATGTACATGCTATCTTTCTATATATTTATTATGATGTTAGTAGTAGGAAAAGCCATATTAGAATTAGACGATCACTGTACCGTTGTAACACACACCAATAAAATATTGTGTGTTTATATAAATAACTAAGGTTAAAGTCCCTTTAGCATCCTTCTTTCTCTCCTTTTTTTTCTTTTAAACAAACGCCATGAATTACAGACATTATGCTAATTTTCTATGAATACATTTAAGAAGATAGACAACCTCTACAAAAGAAAAAAACACTACACCTACATTACCAGCCTGAAAGGTGCTTTTTACACGCATACTACAACTATTTATTTATTTACGATGCATGTGTCATTTGAAATTCTAGTCACATAATATTTTGATGGATTGAAGTATGTATGTTACCAGCTAAACTGGGAATTACTCCTTTTCTACTTCTTATCCCATCCTCCACCGTAGGATATTTCATTTTCAACGTACCTATTCACTCAGGGAAAAGATGACCGAATTATTTTGCCCTTCTTGTGAAAATGCAAAAAAAGTACCTAAAAGGAACTTCATATATATTTGTTATACATGCGCATAAATACAGGCTCATAAATATGTTCATTTGAACAGGTATAAGTATATAGTTTAGACGCACACATATTAGATAACAAATTCTCTATAAACATAATATTCTTAATACGTATGTATTTATATGTGCTAGTTCCGTTTTTATTCCTTTTCGTTAAGACGACCCAACGAACTGAAAATGTTATCCGAGCATAATGGATGGAAAGCTAACTTTCACACGCATGAAATTTTTATGCTCACGCTGAAACTTTTTCAGAAAGAGTACAAAGCAGAAGAAGAGAGAACATTGAATAAGTTGAAGGAAGGATATGTACTAGGGACTAGGAGAGAGACAGGGAGATAGAGAGAGAGAGAGAGAGAGTCGGCTGCAAAGTGGTAGCGAAAGATGAAAGATGTAAAGTCAGTGGATACAAAAGTACCATCCTTCTTAATCTTCTTTCACCTCTTTTGTCGCTTGTTCCTTTGCCGGTTAGCAAGGAGAAGGAGGTAACACGAAAAATAAACACGGTAATAAGCAGGAGCAAGCAAGCTACATAACAAGAACAATTCAAGAGAATCAACAAGACAAAAAAATACACACACACGTTTAAGTACGCGAAAGACTTTTTAGACTATAACATTCGCAACTTCACAAGTGCTACACACACTAATATTGTTGCAGTCGGTTGAATAAGGGAATATAAAAAACGGGATTCTCTTTTTTCGAAAAACAAAACAAAAAAACTTTTCTTTACATTTTTTGTCCTCTCTCTTTCCTCGAAGTTAAATGAGCGGTAAAAGGAGAGAAGAAACCTTACTTGTCTTTCCTTCCTTGTTTTTGCATTGCTTTTAGGAACTAGGTACAAATCCTTCTGTAAAAAAGGACACGTTTTTAAAAACTTAGGTATTTATCATCCCCATAGTAAAAGGCACGCACTATATTACCCGTATCATTATCATTATATACTATCTTTCTTACTTTTTTCGGTATTCTCGTTTGTCTAAAGAGGGCGAATACTTTTAATACCAATGGCAAAAAGTTTCATTTCGAACAGAAGAAAAACTAATAATTGAGCTTGCTATAATATGATGTTATGCTGCTGCGGTGTCGTATCAACGACGGCCACGATCAAATGTACTCTAAAGGTTTTTTTGCTTCTTCGTTTCATTTTTTCCCCAATGTTTTTGGCAAGCATGCGGTAAGTACATGCTATTTTATTACTAGCTGTAAACATACTGGTTGTTAGTAGATGAAAGGACTTACAACGACGACAACTTACAAAGCAGAACTCGACCAGTTTTAATTAAAACCTGACTCAAACTCCCATTCCCTTTCTTCTGGGCTTTGTTGGTGTGTGAGTTACATTGCATGATTTTTCTTCTTCTCTCGTTCGAATTGTAGCTTTGATAATTGCACGGAAGTTTCCGGAGGGGTGTAAACACATTGTTGGTATACATTATATCATCATTCGCAGAGTAACTGCAGCAGAAGCTTTACAGGTATCACCGCAACAATGCAATAGTAAACCCGGATGAAACCAAAAGAAAAAAGTTACTCGTAACGATTTACGACTCATCTAGTACAGCGAACATGTAACTTTTTTGCACTACTTGTTTCCTTCTCGTTGGCACCCTCATCGTCGTCGTCATCATCATAAAACACATTCTTTCTAGCAGTTTATCGAGTTTCCGTATTGCATTTTTTTAACAAACAATTACACATTGCACAACAAGATCTCTATGGAGGAGGAGACAACAATGCAAAAAAGAAGCAATATAACAATATGCTCTGGGCAGTATTATTAGGACTTAAGACTAAAGTAAGCAGTAAACTAAGGATGAATCATGATGGGATTTGGGTAATAGCCAGAAGAAAAAACCGTCTCATAATCTGCTTCATTGCTACTACTACTGGTACTCCTTTTTTGCTGGTATGTAGGTATTTATTTATGATGATTGAAAAGGTTATTGAAGCTTAAATATTTTTTCGCAGTTCCCAGCTCTCTATCATCTAACACCATCACCGAGAAAACCATGTTGAATTTTTTTTGTTTTAAATGCTGTGCATTTACATGTAGGTATGTCCGATGCAAAGATATAATAATCATATAGGGATGCAACAAAAATAAAATAAAATAATCATGTTGTTTAGAGATATGTTATACAGTGAGCATAACAACAAAGATAACAACACAGTGTTGAAGCTTTAAATACTAACTTGTTAACTATCTCATTGTTAAGGAGAAACTAAAAAACTGTAAATCACTTTGGTAGTAGGCATTATTCTTGTAGGAAAATGAATTATATCATGAGTCTTTTCCGGGAAAATTCAGCAGGTCATTTAACCTTGCCATCTCTGTAGAAATTTCCTTTACTGAAGCTAATCAGTTTCGACTAGAGAAGCTCTTTGGACACTCATACTATTTTGACTGCCGCTCTTATGCCGGCTGGCAAGAGAGTGCACAGTGTTGACTTAACTTGAGGAGATCATCATTTATTATCATTAATATGGAAAGAAGGATTATTTCGAATATATTTATGTAAATTTATCAATTCATACGAGGAGACAAAGAAAAGGAGATAAGTTGGAGAACAGCACTCTAAAATTCCATCCACATAATTTTCCATATTCATAGTGAAGCGTGGCCCATCATCATTCCATATTCATACAATGTTGCAAATAAAAAAT
>JAQFYG010000366.1:0-33165 GCA_034694325.1 Entomobrya corticalis | reverse complement strand
TTGCCAATAACAATAATTTTTCATCTCTCAAAAGACCGAGGCACTGAGGCACACACTGAAAAAATAAAACGCAAAAAAGCTATCATTTCATATTTCTTTTTATTCATCTCCCCAGTTTGTGGCCGGAAGTTACATTGCATGTTATTGGGGGGAATGTGAGAAACCACCTTTAAAAAGGTTGTTCTTTCTTTCATCCATCCTCTCAAGTCAAGTCGAGGAAGGTAAAATCAGAGCTCAAGTACTTTTTTATAGATACACTTCTTGGCTTTGCTCATTCTCTAGTGGATTTTATGAACGATAAAAAAATTTCTTGCTCCATATAATTCTCTTGATATTCTTTTTCTTCACACTTTTAGCTACCTTGCTAGGCATACAGTTTCTTCAATATAGGCACGGTTGCTTTCATAGAGATTGCAAGTTTTATACAAGTAAATAATATGGTTGTACATGTAGGAAAATAGTGGTGTGTAAAAGAAGACCATCGTCATCGTGTCACCTATCATCTGTGTACCAGCAGAAGGGAAACTACTTTTTAGTATTGTTTTTATTACGTGTGTGTGCGTGTGTGTGAAGGAATATTAGAATGAAGACAGCATACCAATCATACCAATATTACTATTAATACTGTTGTTGTTGCTCCTGTTCCCAGCTCCTCCTGCTGTCGTTGGCGAGTTTATGTTAATGATGATTATGATTGCTCCTCTATATTCCTCTCGCTCAAAGATCTTCTTTGCAAGAAGTATTTAATAAGTGCTGAAGAGCTGGCGATAATAAGATATAAACAGTTTGAAAGTCACTGAAAGAAAAAGAAAGGGGAGCAGTTGTGGCCACGACAATGTGAATGGACACAAACAAACGGAAGTGAAATGAAAGAGTTGAGAGAAAGAACATGAGAGAGAAAAGTGACTGGAGACAGATACTATTACTTTTCATTTGTCCCTTTTCCCCTATTTAGTCTTGGGACGTACTTTAGTAGTAACATCTTTTCTCATAAGAAAGAGAAACATGTACGTACAATTATGCACAAGAACTGACAACCGTTTTCTTCTTTGGAATTTTACTTGTCTATTCATAAGTTAGTATCGTATATACTGAAGGGGAAAGTGCGTTTATTGAGTAACTTGTCAAACAAGTTCAGAACATAAATATTAACGAACTTCTCGCCAAGACTGGAAACTTGTTTGGATCAAAGAATGAAAGTGCGTGATTTAGTTTTGTATTTGGTTTCCTATAAGTTGATTGATACCTGATTGCTGCTGAAAAGCATACAAAAATACGCTATATCTCCAGATAAAGAAAAGAGAAAACGAAAAGACGGAATGGCAATTTTGGGTGTAAATGGCCCACGGAAAGTGCTTTACTAACTACGGAGAAAGTCGCATAATCATGTTCCAATGACATAAGGAAAGAGATAAGACTGTTACTTTTGTACATGATAAACGTGAGTTGAGGAAAGATTCCACGATTAAAAATACGCATCCGTAAAAAAGTGCATAAGGAGAAGCAACGAAGAAGAGCAAAACTCAGGGCGGTGAATCACTGTACAATGAAGTTGGTTCACTGTTGTTGCTGTCGTGCTTGCTCTTTCCAGGAATTCCATAGCTCACTAACAGCAGCAATAACACAGAATGAATGTGGAACGAATATCACAAGACTTTAATCCTAGGTTCGTGGAACAAACAAAAAATGATCATGATGAGGATTACACTATTACATTTAACGGAAAAGTAACATTTTTGTAAAAAAGATGATTAAAAAGTAGGAGGGACGACAAAGTGTTTTTTACGAGGAAGGGTGGGTCGGATGGGTTTGGGAGAAAGGATGTTAGTAGTTACACTCAGGAAGATGAATGGATTAAAAAATTAAATAAAACTAAGCAAATTAAATATAATGTGTATTCTGTATTCGATGGACTGCAGCAAATTTGTAGTCTACTCCTGTCTCTTTGTCTTCACAATCCTAATCGCCCTTCGCCAGGACGGACTGATAGCATGGAGTTATTGGGCAGTTTTTATACCAATATGGCTGTGGAAGTTTATGGTTGTTTTGGGTGCTGTTGTGGGGAGTATAGTATGGTGGCGTCATCC
This sequence comes from Entomobrya corticalis, assembly GCA_034694325.1. NCBI lineage: Eukaryota > Metazoa > Arthropoda > Collembola > Entomobryomorpha > Entomobryidae > Entomobrya > Entomobrya corticalis. The sequence continues at coordinate 31,078 of JAQFYG010000366.1, read as the reverse complement.
CCATTTCAGGTTTTTACCATGAACATTTTATACACATTTAACTATCATAGTATTGCTATTAGGGACAGCAGATTATTTGCTAATTAAATGTTGCTGCTCTTTTTTACGTATTCCAGAATGGAGGGAGAAGCTTATATACAGTACAAAGCTATGATGATGACCCTCGCCCTCCATCTTCTTCTACTCATGTTTGAATTATTGGTCTGTGATAATCTCGAATCACATCGTCATTTATGGATACTGGTTTTCATACCGTTGATTTTCATATCCATAATATCTATAGCTATTTGTATATGGGCAGTAAAAAACGATAGGTCATTTGACGTAAGTTGAGCAGTTTTACTAATCTGTACTAATAGCATTAAAAATTATTCAATGAAATTAATAATATTTCTATTTACAATATACAGTTGGAACTATTCTGCTCTGTCAATATTCTCCAATTCATTTTTCTCGCCCTACGACTTGACGACTTTATTTTGTGGGACTGGGAAGTTGTTTTTGTGCCATTATGGATCTTGCTGTGTGTCTCCCTCGTGGGTGTTTTATACAGCATTATATTCGCTGGTATTATTTTTCGTGCTCCCGAGGTAAATGCAGAGCAACGACGTAGCTCAACTAGTTCGGCAATCGGGTATACCTTCCTTGTGATACCCATTTTAATTTTTCAGGTAAGCATGAAATATTATGTAGGAAAGCTAAAAAATCCTTGGTTATTTAACAAAATAGATGCTGAAGCATTTTTTTATTTTGTTGTTTATAGGTATTACTAACGAATAAATTAGATGGGAATATGAATATTAGTTATATGGCGGTCGTTTCCCCGTTATGCTTAACATATATTCAGCTTATTCTTACTTCCTTCAGCAATAAAAGAAGTAACAAATGTAAGTGGATTTCTCTGAAAAATAGTTTATATTATATTGACGAGCAAATGATTTTGTGTAACCGTCACATTGTGTTATTATGAATACAGGGTGGTTTGGAATTCGGAAAAATTTTTGCCACTTTTTGTTAGATGTGTGCCCTTGTTTCCAAGAGTACTGCAATATTTCATACTGCGTCCAGGACGATGAAGACGGAGGTGGGAACGCTCCTTCTGGACGAGATAATGTTGATGGCGGTGGTTCAGAGTTTTCAACCTCAACAAGCAAATCAGCTTCTGCAATAGTAGTATCTAAGATTAACTCAAAACCTGTTGTGCCCATTGTTTCGATTGAGATGCCGGACTAGTATGTTATAATTAGCATCATCAATTAATGCTATTTACTATCACATCAATTATATATTATGCTATGCATATGAAAATACACAATTTATATATATTTAGTTAGCAGTCGCGCTGTAAGAATATACCTAATTTTAGTAGATTATATTATTGTTATATATTATAAATACATTGCTATTACTCCATAGAACATTAGCCGAGACTTCGTTCGTCATGATAAAAATACACCGCACTATCTATCCACATTTAAAAAGAGGGAATATTTATTGGTAAACGAAAAAAACTCATTAGTAGAGTTGCCGGCCCGCAATAATTCTTAATCGCTATTTAATACGCATTGTACTATTTTATTATTCTTTTTAATAGAGAATATAAAACTGGGATCGAATATTGTCTCATTTTTTACTTTTATTTTCGCTGTTGTTACTTCAACCAAAAAAATCTACGTCAGCCATTATCCACTTGTATTCCTACTGTCTATTTTATGGTCTTATTGTTCTTCAATGTCCTTGGTCTGCTTTGTTGAACTCTTCCATTCAAAAAGTAAAAAATAGCTTGTAAAAATTAATTAGGTTATTGTAATTTTTAATGATTTGTTAACGGATAATAGTTAAAGCACAGTATGAAAAAAATACATTATGTGAGAAAATATGATTGATTATTAGTGTAGTGCTCTTAATAAGAGAAGAGGGGATTGATTTATGTGTTGGTGTTATTGCCAACTATTACTTGGACCACACAAACTCAAGAAAATTCAAACTTTTTCACAAATACAAATATACACACATATAAGTTTTTGCATACACATTCAACATTTATTGAGTTAGAAGATCATTCACACAAATACCTATACAGACATGCCTCAAAGTTGTAGTTTCACTACCAAATACACTATATTTATGATTGATACACTTTACATAATTACCTATATGGGTATAAACATAACTTTGACTATACTCGAAACAGAACTGCTCATCTTTTGATCAACGTAATTTTCTCAATTATAACCCTCGTTGTCGTTACCAAAATTTGATAGCAAGAAACCAGGAAACGTTGTCTATAAAAACACAATATTTTATTGTTTGTTGTGTGAAAAATTGTGTTGTAAGTTCAAAGTTCATTAAATAGGCACTTTATTTGTATTCATTGGAAGGAATAGATAAAACCATGAGAAATGTACCAATTTGAACGAGGGGAGTAGTCCAAAGACAACATATTTTTTCACGTCCCAAAAATTATGATTTGTTCAGAGTACCCTGAGAAGAGAACGGATACATACTGGATACAAACAACAAACATATAATATACTTAACAAGATAAAATAATTAATTATACTCGGGGCAGCTCTTTGCCTACAGTAAAATCGCCAGCATTGCATTCAAGGAAAGAAAAAACAGTAAACGACAATTTATTATAATATATTATACGAAAAAGAGTACTGTTATTAGAGTAAAAAAGATACATAGTATGTTTTTTTATAAAAAAATATTCAACTTAAAACTACATTTATATTATTTGAGTTTTTTAAAACATGCTGTTCTCCACTACAAATTGTCAACATCATCATCAATAAACAGAACCACTGCACATTATTATTAAGATACTTTTTATATAATCGCAGAATTCTTCTGCACCGGCATTAATTGATAAGACTATGTAAAGTATTTAAAGTTTCCTAATGCCTCACTATTTTTTGGTAAAATAATTTTAGTTTAGAAAATTCGAAAACATTATTCTTTCGGAAACAAATAATGCTACAGATACTAGGTAAATATATCAAAGTTTAATAAAGCAGGCATTGTAAACACTATCCAAGTAAAGGATTTCAATCGAATTGAATCAAGATCGAGGAGACTAGAAATGCGTGCTAAAACTAAACTAAAAAATGACTTGAAACATTTATGTATGTTGTGGACCGAGAGGACTATTGCCTAAACTCTGTGTAGTCATGTCAAATGTCATCGTGTTGTGATTTGTAAAATACCATAAGTAAAATTACCACAAGTTTTGAATTCTTTGTCTACATTTAATATTTATATGAGTTGATTTTTGAACGTGTTGTTGCTGATAAGTCTTCAGCGAGAAATGAATAATATAACAAATGAAAACAATAATGAACGCCTACAAGTCATGTCAATCGAAATAAAGAGATGACCGCAGTGAAACAATCTTTTTCGTAAGGTAAAACAATATAATTTATTTTATTTTTTAAATACGCATATAATGGCATCATATAAAAACAAAACTGAGCAAACCTATTGACTGAACATCATGGCCCGAGTATTGGGAAGCACAAGATCATACATCATATGGGGTCAAATGTCACATTCATTTTAAAGAATGGGGGAAATAGTTTTGAGAGTACCTACACAATCATGGCAGCTCTGTGAATTACAACTGCAGCTGCTCCCTCCTAAAAGTGAATTATAACAACAGAGATGAGAAAAAAGCTAAGTTTACTTTTCACCTGACAATAATAATAACATCAATATTGTTGTTATTAGTGCCTGTTAGAGGTGAGTAAAACAACTACACACATAAAATTGAAGCAAAAAATGCATATGGCGCAGCCGTGAAATTTAGACAGCTCATATATCTCGTGAAATGTCCATACAAGATAAATATAGGGAGTTAATAATTATCACAGCTTTCTTTTCTTTAAAACATTTACAAGACTGGATTGTGTTATCTTCTTAAATTAATAAATTATCGCAGAGAGTTGGCGTCTATCTATCCTACTCACCTCTTGTAACAAAGAACTATTGACACACCTTTGAATACAGATAAATTTTCAAGGTCCCAAATCTCTCAGTGTTAGTTTGGCAGTAGGCAACTTTATACCATCGAACGGATTGGTCATTCTCCCAAAAAAGTAAACATCAGTAGAATCCTATGGCTGCTTTTAGACTAAGAGACGGATACTGGGTTACTTGTGAGAGCGTCCTCTTGCCCAACGAACATTGAACTGCGACGCTTCTTCCAAAATTTCCCACAAATGCTTTCGCACTGACAGCCAGCATAAGCGTTCGTACATAAGCAGGAATGAAGGGGCCGTCTTTTTTCTGGTAATATTAAGACCAGCGAACACTGAAGGAGTTTACTCGTCGCATCTCTCTCTAGCAACCAAAACTCCTTTTGGGCTTAAAGCTTGTCCTCCTATTCACTCCATTTTAATCTTACAGGATTGTTGCGAGGATAGGGATGAAGACTTGTGTTGCACGGCTTCCACATAACCAACCAGTTAGCCACCACCAACTCACCTTCATCCCTGTGTTCATCCCCATAGAAGCAGCAAAAAGTTAACCCTTCCTTTTTCACATGCTCATATTCACATGCACACAAAATTTACTCCACCAAATAACGTGATCAGGTAACATTTATTCAGGAACTGAATCCCAGCATGAATACTGCCAAGATACGGGCCAATATACTGGTTACGTTGAGCATGTCCACAATACTGAGCCACACTGAAAAGAGAACAGATTACTGATTATTTACACTCCTCTAAGATGTCTCGCATGTACGTTATGCTTATATATATATTCTCTGAAGAGAAATAACAATATTATTAATAATGATAATAATAAATACAAGTTTACTATTGGTGGTACTATTGCTTCTACTACAACACACTATCATAACAACTACATCTACACAGCTACTGCTATTTCCTGCATATAAAAAGTAATTGATTTGACTACAATAATGAATAAAAAGGAGAAAAATGCACTGGCTGGAATACTGGTAAAATTTGTAATTGTGTGTAAAAAGTGTTAGCTTTGTTGTTGTATATAAATATACACAATTAAGATATATATTCTATATATTGTCCAGCAAAAGGGAGTTTAGAAAGTTTTAAAAATATCGTTTAAATCTCTGCAAAAAAATATTAAGAAATAAAATTTACAATATGACGAGTAGAAGAGACCAGGAAGGTTCCAATTGCAGTTTCTAGAGTTGCTAGAAATCAATCACCACGAAAGTCAATGGGAGTCACTGCGCAGGATGAATCCATCGACCCCGGTCCCACCACTGCTGGGGTTGTTGGACCAACAACTAATGAGCTTTTATCAGTGCTTCATCCTCCACATCAACCAGGGAGTGGGAAACCTGCGTACGTAAAAAGGGGACCTGGGAGACCACGGAAAGACAACAGCGTTGGTCTGGGGAAAGCACACAAACTGGGGTTGAGTCACAAAACCAAAAACCTTTACGGGTAAGTACAAATTAGAGGAATGGACTGGCTAGCTTTAATCACAAATTGCTTACCACCAACTTGCACTGGAATTTTCAATAATTATGTTGAATTTGGTATCGGAAAAATTTCCACGTGTTTAGGGGCCTTCCGGGACCGTCGTTAAATCGTGGACTCACAGGAAGGAAGAAAAGTGATGGGTTATTATCCGCTGGCGGGACCAACTTGGCAGTTAGTCTGATCGGAGAATTGAGTGCAATAAGCCATGAATCTCCTCCGAGAGGTGGTAATAATGGTGGAGGAGATGACGCTGCTGAGTCAGACACAAGCAGCGTCGCATCGTCGTTGGAAAAGCTTCACGAAGATTTTTCACTCCTGCCAGAACAATGGTACAGATATGAGAATATATTGGTGATTATAGGGATTTTTACTGTGAAGTTTATTATTATATCATCGTCAATTTTTACCTACAGGCCTGGAAAAGTGTGTGCATTTTGTAATTTGGGAGAGAGAAGCATGCTTGGACAAGGAGATCTGCTTCGTTTAGAAATTCCGGACGGTTTTGATCCTGCGGCGGTATCAGCTAGGTTGGCGTTAAAGAATAAAGCGGAGAAGGAATTGAACAACGACAAGACACAAAAGGCAGGATTTTCTTGTCGTAGGCAAAAAGGAACTGGGAAAATGAAGTAAATCAGTTAAAAATTATTTTCAGTTAAATTCAGTTGAAATAGCAAATGTGTTAGTTCGCACCTTTTTTGTTTTAGAAGGCTCATTTCACAAAGCAGTTTGGAAAGTATGAATGAACCAGTGGACGAGGTCTGTGGATATTCTGAAGAACCTGAATACAGCAGCATATTTGACTCAACAGCAGGTATTAAAAAACTCCAACCAATCTACTTATAATTAATTGGTAAATAAGACGATAATAATCAACTTTATTTTTACGACAGGCCACTACTACGTACACCACGGTTGTGCTAACTGGTGCGACGGTGTCAGCCCTAAGGAGGATGGCGTCACATTTACAAACCTAGAGGTGGAAATGATACGTTCGCTGAATCAGCGCTGCTTACATTGTGGAAACTTAGGAGCTGGTGTTGTCTGTAAAGCTTCAACTTGTGGAGCAGTGTTTCATCTTCCCTGTGCAGCAATCAGCGGTGCATTTCAAGACCCTAGTTCAAAAACTGTGTTATGTTCATCGCATTTAGATTTAGCAGTGTCCTTAGTAGGAGATAAAGCAAACTGTACAGTTTGTGATTCCCCTGGAAAAGTCTCCGCATTGGTTTTGTGCAGTAATTGTGGCCATCACTACCACGGCACATGTATGGCTCTCAATTTGGACCCCGGTATTAGAGCAGGCTGGCAATGTCCAGCTTGTAAAATGTGCCAAGCTTGCAGACAACCAGGGGACGAAAGCAAGCTACTATCATGCGACACCTGTGACAAATCGTATCATATATTTTGTTTGAGACCTGCGTTATCATCAATACCTAAGCACAGTTGGAAATGCAAGGTAAAACTTTGAGAGACATGACGGAAGAATCAAAGAACACAAACCAACTCAATCAATGATTACTGGAGAATGGAAAATTCTAATTTGCTGAATTTCATTGTCCCCTTTAATTACCACAGTTATGCCGACAGTGTACTGATTGTGGTGCCCGAACACCTGGATCCGGTCCATCCTCTCGGTGGCACGCCAACTTTTCGGTGTGCGACTCCTGCTACCAACAAAGAAACAAAGGATTGGCCTGTCCAATGTGTGGCAAAGCGTATCGTCATGTGGCCCAGAAGCTAATGCTCCAGTGTCACAAGTGCAGAAAGTATGATCCACTAATTTCCCAACCTAAAAACCAATCAACCATTAATCATGAGAAAAGGACACCTGATTATAATTACACACTAATAATTTTCAAAATTAGATATGTCCATGGGACTTGCGACCCCGCCGCAGATTTGCAAACGTACCAGCAAAGGAAGGAATTGCATCCAGACTACGAGTACATTTGCAAACCTTGCAAGAACAACCAACCCGGGATAAGCGCAACACTCCCAGGAGGAGCTCCAAGAATACTTCCCTCCTCAGCGAAACGTACTTCCGATGAGTTGGGAGCTGAGGAGAACTCTGTTCTGAACAATAATACGTCCTCCCAAGACACCCTTTTCTCCCCGGAAAACGAGTCGATGCAAAGCACGGAGAACAGCAGTGATGTCATGTGGTTAGATAAGGTTGGTGGCTACACGGTCTACACACAAAACTTTACTCCTAAACTTTTCTACATTTCAACATTCCCATTTTCAATTCGACAGATCATACAAGATAGTCAGATTTGATACTCTCAAAACTACGCATGCAATATGCAAATTATTGCAAATAATGCAAATTATTCAATATGCACAAAAATGCACTCAAAATATCTGAGATTGATCACAAATTCTTCCTACCGCACGCTTCAGTCAAATGTAAACAAATCTTTGGGCTTATTCACAACTCACCAGAAAAAATAATAGCTACTTTTTGCAAAGGATCAAGTTTAATATCTCTCAAAAACGCTAAGGCCAAAAGCTCTAAATTCAAACAATAATAATTAGCCATAGTACTGATGATTGATTGTTGATCTTATCTGTAAATTTGAGCTCAAGATCCAAACAGAATTATTTCGTGTATTTACAAACTTTGTTTATGTATGGCCCATGAACGTACAGAGACGGTCTGTATAAAAAGGCGTACATTTTACACAAGAAAGAGAAGACGAGCTGAAGATGCGAGATGCAGATGTGAGGAATATGCGTTACTTGCTGTTTTGCTAATAAATTCTCATTATCAGAAGCAGAGGCTGACTGAGCAGAGCTTGAGCGCCCAGGAAAATTTGTTGAGTGGAAATCGTCACTATTGTTGTCAGTGTCGGTCGGTATAGAAACCGTATCTAAAACTCGTCAAGTGAAGCCATTCAGTGAACAAAGACAATTCAAAAGACCGTTCTTTGAAAAGGAACAAAGTGGAGAGTCACCTCCTCCTCTCTCTTGATCTTTTTTTGATTCTTTCGGATTGGCGATGGATGAATTTTGATGAAATGAAAACCTCTCGAATTGATATTTGGAAATCTCTGAAAAGGTCAAGGTCGAATGTATGAATAAAATTTGATGTATTTTGTCAATTTTAAACGCAGATCGCAACTGGAAACACGAACGATGACAAGTTTCATCATGCACATCAGCCACCTCATCACCACCATCATCAAACACCAAAGGATAATAAGTTACTAAATTATGAAGCAAAACTGCACAAACGAAAATCATTGTCGGGTGGTAGTGGGGCTGCTGCTGGTGGTCGTGGTAAAGGTCACGATCGAATAGGTCATTATAGTACAAATAGTAATAATAGAAGGCATAAAGTCAGTGAACTTGTCAAGAAACGAGGACCAAAACCAAAGCTTAGAATGTTTGGAAGTGGAAGAGTCCACGTAAGTATTTTAAATGAGCATGATTAATTTTTTTGAGTGGATTGTTAGTTTTGAAATTGCTCACACGAAAATTATTTGATTTTCAGAGAGCATCAACCGATTCGTTTCCCAAAGAGGAAGAGGGGCAGCCAGTGGGGGTAGAGAACCGTATGATATTGTGTTCATCCCGAGATGATTTTGTTTTGCAGCAAGATGTGTGTGTGATGTGTGGAGCTTATGGCAATGACCTTGAAGGTCGGCTAATTGCTTGTGCTCAGTGCGGTCAATGTTATCACCCCTACTGCGTTAATGTTAAGGTAAAACTATCGATGCATATCGTATTAAAGCAATTAAAAAAAAGTTTTCAGAGTTTGATGGTTGAATACAAATATATATTTTCAGGTTAACCGGGTAATTCTTCAGAAAGGATGGCGCTGTCTTGATTGCACAGTTTGTGAGGGATGTGGCCAGCGAAATGATGAAGCCCGGCTAATCTTATGTGATGAGTGCGACGTGTCTTTTCATATATATTGTATGGATCCTCCATTAGATAGTGTACCCCATGGCACTTGGAAATGCAAATGGTAAAAACTGTAATTGTAATAGTTCTCGTATGTTTCTTATTATTAGAAATGCTCTTTGTACATTGAAGAAATATATATTTGCAATTACAGGTGCGTAGTCTGTCAATACTGTGGATCAAATGACCCAGGCAGGAATAGTATATGGCACAATAACTACACCACGTGTGGTCCATGTGCTTCATACTCAACGTGCCCAGTCTGCAAATCAGAGTATACTGATGGACAGTTGATTATTAAGTGTTCTAAGTGTGATAGGTATGAATAGGATTTGCGTGTTTGTTTAATGAAAGAAAAAATTTACCGAAACATTTAAACATTGACTTTTAATTTTTCAGATGGATTCATGCAAGTTGCGACTCCATTCGGGATGACGAAGAAGCTGAGAAATGCTCCGATGAGAATTATAACTGTGTACTATGTAGACCAAATGAAGTTCCACCCCCGCATTTACGACCGCCACCACCCATTGTTACCAAAGCTGAAAATCCGCCAAAATCTCCAGGTACTTTATAATTGTTATAATTGTTTTTGAATATAAGCATTCATTCTTGTCGCAATCAACGTTTGATTTCATGTAAACTTGATTGTAGATCTCTTGAGGGCGGCGGTCGCTACGGAAGGAGTATACCTATCAGAAGAAGGGAATTCCTTTATTAAATCCTTGACAATGGACTTGTATGTGCCCCGAGAAAATAAGAGAAAGAAGAAAATTAAGAAGAGACCCATTTCTGAAATGGAGGCTGGCATTCTTGCAGTGATTGAGTCAGTTGTGTCCGGTGCAGGTAATATTAGAATTTTGTGCTTTTGACACAAACAGTTAGAGTAAAAACTTGAAATTTATGAGTTGAAATCATTTTACCATTGAATATTTTTATCAATAGTGGACGACAAATCCAAAGAGGGGAAAGATGATGAAGAGAATGAAAAAGGCATGAAAACAAATTTTATCATTAGTTGTATTTTGTTATTTTTAATTGTGCAAAAATTTCTAAATGTGTAAACTATTATTTGGTTTTTAAACAGACATTGAGGAAAGAAAGAGACAGAAAAAATTAGGAATAGGTGGCTTCGTAGTTAGAGGACTTAGGGGACCAAGATTTAAAGATGAAGACGACTTGAGTTTTGATCAACCGGAAACAGGAGACAAACCAAAAAGAAAAGCTCAACGTCGAAAAGTTATTAAAAATAAGTTGGTAGAAAGTTTTCCAGTTTATCTACAGGTACGTGTGAAGTAGAAGGATATTAAGCATAATTGATAAACTGAGGTCATGTATGTGTTGTATGTTTCAATGTTACTGGTGCTTTTGAAAATCCTCAAGAATGGACAAGTTGACTAATATTTTAAATTGTTAATTGGATGTTACAGGAGGCCTTCTTTGGAAAACCATTACTTAAACCATCTTCAAAAGAGACTGAACTGCTAGTATCAACCAATGACGAGCTCGACGACCCCACCACTTCAATCAAAAGTGAAAACACTGTGAAGTTGACCAAGGTAATCTATCAAATAATTAAAAGTTGTTTGTTATGATATCAACAGTTCAGTGAAGTTAATGCTTGTATGGTATGCACTATGCGTAGGAGGAGATTAAGGAAATTGAAGCAATCAAAGCGAAACAAAAGTCACCGGAGAAAGTCAAACCAGACAATCGACTGACTCTTGAGCAGACTGCTCAGCAGCAGCAACATCCACAACAGGTGGTTACGACCGATGTGACGAAGAAGCTTCAACCAAGCTTGGTTGATGAAGATGACGGTGAAATGGCATTTCAGGACATTCTTACTGGAGATCTCTTGGACAATGATTTTATGGACAATATCATGAATGAAGGGGACGACATCAAGGTCGAAGAAGGACTCGTTGATTTCAGATCCGGTGCCGACGATAGCAATGATTTCTCCTTGGATCAAACCTCACAGGATGTGGTCAATCCAAAGGACGAATTCAATGATATTCTTACCTCCCAATTCGGCCTTGACAATATCGATCCGGGACTTCCAAGTATGGATTCTAAGGACGTAGAGGATATTTTCAAAGGTGTGCTGATTGAAGAGTCACAGGATACTTTATTTTCTCAAGTCAACAATGTGCCTGCAGTTACTGAGGGTATCTTTATTAGTATTGCTGTAGATATATTTGTTATTTTTCTAAACGTTCAGTTTCCGTGGAATACATTGAACAAATTTTACATACGTTTGACGTATTGACTTTTTCCTTTTTCAATAGCTGCTCCGTCGCCTCGTGTTAACTCAAATCAAGTAATACCTCCTTCATCTCTTCCAGTTTCAAGTCCTTCGTCGATACCTGCTAACATTACCACCACAGGTCCCGGTAAGTGTTTACGCTTAAGGTTTTCTTCTTCGATTACATTAGTTAAACATTCTGTAAAAAATCAATTTTTCTGTGTTAATCAGTTCAAGCAAGTCCAGGCCTTCCAAGAGCTACTCCATTACAACCAAATCTTGCATCCCCGGTCAACTTTCCTCCACCATCTCCGTACCCATCGGAGTACAGCAAGTATGTTTCTTCACTTTGATTTTATGATTATCAACAAAATAGGCATTTCTGATAAAAACACAATGCAATCCGGATTTTTAAAATGTCGCATGTCAATTTTGCCATTGCAGCAGTCCACAATTTAGTCCAGCATTTTCGGAACCCCCGAGCCCGTGGCCTGCCGCAACGACGGAAGTTGACGCGGATCAACCTAGCAACTACAACCAAAGAAGTATGCTCAAATGGGAGGCGGATGAAGCCCTTGGACCAAATGCAACAATTGTTAGCGTGCTCTATGCAAATCTCAATCATCCTGAACTGAAAAGAGATCATGCAAGTATGTGACCGGTTTTACTGAGAAAAACCATTGTTCCTTTCCTTACGCACAGTTAATGTGCATTATGCTCTTATCTGCTGGACTAATGCTTACCTTTACTTTGTATTAAGATTGGAACGAACGAGCTAAGCAAATTGCGAAAATCTGGAGAAGCCTTTCTGCCGACAAGAGAGCACCATATCTTATAAAAGCTCGAGAAAATCGTGCGGCGAGCAGAGTGCAAAAAACACAGGTACAGTGCATAGTGAATACCGGCTGGTTTAACCATTTAACTTTCATTCTCCTTGTAATCAAAACTACTACTGCTACAATTGGACATTATTAGTCAAAGTGATTAGATTTTACTAATATTGAAACTGTTTCACGTTTCTGAGTAAAAATAATAATAATGGTGGTGGCAATCCAAATTGAATGAAAAATGCAGTACTTATGCCCGTATCACTCTTTCTATCTCTCTATTTCTCTTCTTTTTACTTTCTCTGATTTTTCTTCTACTAAATCTACTATGTGCCTGTACTATATATTAGATGCCGAAAGAAAACAGAGTTGTGGGTGATAGTAGTGGCATTAAAGATGCTTCACTCACAAGTCATTCATCACCAGAGTGTGACTCACCTCACCACGTGAAAGGGCCGGGTCAACCTCCACAAATACCGCTTCAAGCAATAATAAAAACAGAAATGGACATTGACAGTTGTGGCCCCTCGCCATGTGGCAGTCATCATGGGCATGACAATAACATGTTGGTAGGGCCGACAGATAGTCCCTCCATGTGCTACTCCTCATCCCCCTCCTATCCCATGCACCAGGATGTTTCATCTTGTGTTCAACCATACTCCCGTATTCATGTGGCATGTAGCAGCCATTCCCCTACCACAAGTAACTCCATGTCCCCTCATCCCCCTCCTTCCCCTCACCATCCACCCACCCCGCTACATTTACACAATTTGCCACCAAAAGGAGGTGCTGTTCCTCCTGGTGTGGGCTCCTCTAATATGCCTTCCCCTTTATATGGCGGTGGTGGAGATAAAGAATCACCCCATGTTCCTCCACCTCACCCACACAAGTACTCCTCTTACGGCCCGACTGAACATAATCTTCCTCATCCACCTCCTCACCATCATCCGCATATCAGAACTCTGCCTCCGTCAGAGAGCTGTAATTTTTCTGGCATTATGGTGAGCACTAAAAGACATAAAACAATCTGAAATAGTCGCTGCTCAGTAAAAAATAACAATTTTATCTATTCGCTAAATAAATAAACAAAGTTAGTTTACAGTGGGATGGTAGTGATCATTTCAATATATATTTTTAAACATGCCTTCCTATAGTATGCCTTGTTCCTAAATTTCGTAAAAGTATATATCTGCTTTATTTTGATAATTATCGATTGCCCCAATATTCCCTCAGCTACAATAAAGTGGCTTAATCCACGTGCGCAGTGACATTATTACCCATTTTTTGGTTTATCTCATCAGTCAGAATTTTATAGCCTTATGTTCCCCCTTATCCATTATTTTTTTCAACACGACATATTTAAATAAAATACCGATTCATTAAAATATTATGTCTTTATTACTTAAAGTAAAGCATGAAGTTTTCTCGAAGTTGTTTACATAGACGTTTTTTGAAGTACGTAGTTGAGTCGAATGATAATATACCTAAATAAGTTATTGCATGAGTATGTTTTATGGAAGAAATGAGTATTCATCTCGTCCTGTCGTCCTATAGTTGAATAGATCTACTTTTGTAACGTCTTCGCATGAATGATATGTTGAAAATTATAAGATAATTATCCCTTGTATATGGTACCTGCTTATGTCCAGTAATCAAGGTGGGTTTGTCGTGTCGATAGTTTTAACATCCAGATGAATGACATTGGATCGAGCATGATAATGAATGAGTAAAAATGCATTTCAGTATGGGTAATTCTTATTGACCTAAATATTAGAGGTCAATAAAATTGTTTACAATAATTCTGTAGAAAACAAAATTTCTTCCACTGTGCTTTGTACAACGGTAACGGTAACGTAATATAACAACTGTTTCAAGGCTTAATTTTCTATGCTGATGAATGATGGTATAAACTTTAGATGGTTATGGAATCTATGGGAATGCTGTATTAAGTCTAATAGTATTTATATTTACAGTTTATGGCTTAATATAAAAGTAGAACCTATGGGACCTCTCCTATTTATAATATCCAATTAATTTTGCCGACAAGATACCAAATTGTTATTAAATGAACGGTTCGTATTTTAAACATTTATGGATTGTCGAATTTGACTTCTTGTAGGATCCAGAAAGGCTTGCCTCGGGTGGATCAAAGAGTGCCAGAAATGTTGAGACTCAAGAAGAACGACAATGGAAGCAAATGCAGGCAATGCGGCAACAACAACAACAGCAGCAACAACAGCAAGGTGTGCTACCTGGAAGTGATCCACTTGGAAAGGACAATGTTGGTTCTGTCAGTCCAATGGGAATGGCTGGTACTACGCAAGGGATTTCATTTTCTCCTTCTCCAGGGGCACCTCTTGGGGTAGGAGGTCAAAGAATGATGCCACCAGGTAGTCCAGGCGTTTCTCAAGGAGGAATGGAAGGTGTCCGCCAGCCGCTACAGGTCCGTTCTCAAAAAGCTTATAGTGTTTAATACAACAGCGTCATTTAAAACTATGACAATGATTAAACTTTTCAAAAATAATATTGCAGAGTCCGTTGTCTCCATCTCCAATGGGAAGGCCGCCATTCCCTGGAAATTTGCAGATGGTACGTCCAAGGCCTCCAAACATGACAGTTGCCATGCCTCCTCCATCACCATCTGGCATTTATCAACCAAGAGCTGAAGGTGTAGCTGGACAGGGTGCTCAGAACATTAGAGGACCTCTGTATGCGAGGCTTCCGTTTCAACATCAACAAACTCGACAACAATTGCCATCATCTATGCAAAACGACGTGTATGGAACTCCTCCTCTAACTCCACAACCGGTTGATGTTATTCCCCAATCCCCCGGTGGTCCGTCCGTACTACAAGATCAATATAGTCATAATAGTCCTCTGCCACAGCAACAGGGAGATGGCTCAGATGGCTTGGGAGCTTCACCCAGACCCAGTCCCTCTCCTCAAACACCAGAAGCGAAACAGCATCTTCGTGGATTGCTACAGCGACAGCAAATCAAGCAAGACCAAGGGTCAGGACCAAATGACGTGCCTTCACAGAACCGTCCTCCAACCTCATGGGCGCATCCTGTAGATGATCCCACAAAACTACAAACAGTGGTCACTGCCGATGGTCAACAGATTGTTCAGAGGTTGGGTGCTCCTAATAAAGGTGTTCCTGGAGAGTTCCGTCAGCCATTATTACCTTCTCACGTTAGAGTACCTGCCAATGTGGCGCAACTTTCCCCTGGCCATCCAGCTCAAGCTGGACAAAGACAGCCACCACCGGGCATGACTGAGTTTAGACTAGGTTCTCCGGGAATGGACCCCAGGGCAAGAATCCTCCTTCAGCACCAACAAAGAAGCATTATAATACAATCACAACAACAAGGGCTTCCTCAGCAGAGACCTCCTGGTTTTAATCAGTTTCCCCCCGGGAGTGTTCCGCCTCCTCCATCTCAAATTCGAAACTCGTTGGAAGGTTACGATCATTTGGTTGTCCAGCAGCAACAGCAGAGAATGCCTGCAGGAGTCTCTGTTTCAACATCACCTATGCTTGCTCAACAGTTAGGTCGTCCTCTCAATGCTGGTGTTGCCGTTAGTTCTCCTCAGCTTTCTCCTCATCACAACATGCATTCAGCTGCTGCTGCAATGGCTGCAGCTGCACAAGTTCATCATCAGCAGCAGTCATCACCTGTTGTTTCCGGTGCTCCATCTGAATCCGTGCCCACCACAGTGTCTCCTGCGGTAGCCGCCGCTGCTATGACCGATCATCAAGAACTACCGGACAGCGTCACCGAAGAATTGGAAAAGTTGGAACAAGAACATAATAGTGAACACGGTGTCGAAGGCGAGTCTTCCGAGCTAGCGGATCTGGGCATGGATGATGACGAACTACTTGGCATGGGCGACGATTTTAACATTTTAGAGTACGCTGACTCCGAATTGGATGATGTTGTAGGTGGAGAGAAGACAAACATTTTGGATAATTTGGATCTGGAAGAAGACGAAAAAGAAGAAGGCAGAAAAGACGAAAGTGACATCAAAGAAGGCAAAAAGGAGCCCAGCATTACTGCCGCAGACTTTCCTAGTCTCACCGCCAAGTCAAGTTCAACGTTGACCAAAGTCACAGACGCGCTCAGTAGTCAACCCAATGTCTCCCATATTCTGTCTCCAACAAATCCTAATTTCATACACAGTGCTTCCGCGGGAGCCCCTCCACCTCCTCATGCACCTCACGGAGAGCAACTTCTTCGGCCCAATCAACATCAGCAACCACCTCCTCCGCCATATCCAGTTCCACCTCCACCTTACCCCGGTCGACCTCAGGTACGTAAAATACTAAACTCTAAAATAAAGTTGTACATAAGACTTTCAATTTCCCATCGTACTTCCAGTACTTTTATACTCGCTGTCTTTTATACTATTTCTGTTCGTATTTCTCTGCCCGTTAAATTTTCTTGTATCTCTGATTCTCAATATTTTTTATTATTACAATTTTCGCTTGTAACGTTATTATTGACTCATTTTGTAACATTGCTGCTGCTGTTGGGAATGACTATACTACTACTCTACTACTACTTAGATGGTTGGGATTAGAAATGGTGGTGGTGTTGGTGGTGTGATTCCCAATACCATTCCATCAGCCTTGACGGGACTGCGGAGTCCTTTAGCAGGCCTGGGTGGGGTGGTTGTTGGCGGCGGTCCTCCCATACGCCCTCCTTCACTTGCTTCTCCCTCTAACGCTAATACCCACTTACACTTGACTCCACCTCAACGTAGAACTCTTCTTCTGCAGGTAAACACTAATTCTTGTCGATGATCATACACAGCTTTTGAAATTTATTTTTTCTTTTGCAAATTTATTAATAAAATAATCTCATATGGCTTAAATCTAAACTTTTGAAATGAAAGATGGCTTTAGAATTAGCATTTGAAAATTTTAGCTGCTTTTTGGCTTGTATTAAACCAATGTATAAAAACTTTGAATTACTGTACTGAAGTAAAGTTGCATAACTTATTATTTGTTAAGGTTTCCAATAAAACTTATTTTGTTTATGATTTTCTGGACACAGGAGCAACCATTGTTATTGGAGGATTTATTGGAACAAGAGAAGCGGGAACAGCAAAAGCAACTTCCTACCCATGGTCCAGGTTTAATGGGAGCTGCCCCTGAAGAGCCTCTCCTTAGTGACTTTGACTTTGAACGACTAAAAGCAGATGTTCTCTCCTCCTCCAATCTTCCAGTGAGCTTGTCTCCGCCAAATATAGTTGGTGTTACCAATGCTATTCCAACACAGCAGCCCGGAGTGTTTATTCGAAGTGCTACGGGGCAGTTGAGTCAGGTGCAACCAGGAGGCCCACCACAACACTGGCAAATGGATGGCGGTCCAAATAGTCAACAAATGGTGAGTCAGCAACAGCATCAACCACCACATTTACAGCAACAAGGTGGATCAACACCCGGTGGTATGGATGCTACACATGGAGCTATGGCAGGGGCACCGCAAGGCGCTCAAGGCAACCCGGCAAGAATCCCATTGACATCGCTTCCGCCACCGCCAAATCCTCCCGAGCATCCAGCAAACGAACAGGAGAGGCAGCAACAGGTTCAGTATGAACAGTGGCTGTTCCACCAAGGAAACGTTATCAGCATGCAACTAAAAACCGTAGAAACGGAAGTTAACAAGCTGAGAAAACAAAAGAAAACGATCAATTGTAAAGTAAGGCAGCTGAAAAAGACAAACTCGACACTGAGCGAGCCGGACAGTTTGGAGTTAGAAAGAATTACAAGGGAATTGGGAGGGCTACAAAAACAGTTGGATCAACTTAGGAAACAAAATCGACAGCACAGTCTGCTACAACAGGAATATCGCAATAAGCAAGCGAAGAAACAGCAACAGCAGCAGCAACAACAAATGATGGGTACCAATCCTCAAGGCAATTTGGGAGCTCAGATGTCACCGCTGGGACCGTCATCGGCCAACTCACCATTGCAGCATTCTTCCACGCCGCAAAGTCCGATGCACATGAGCTCCTCACCAGGCATGCAAGGTGGACCTTCACCTAGTCCGTTGATGCAACACAGTCCAATGGCCAGTCCTCTAACGCCTAGTCCTGGACCGCATTCTGCAACGTTGAGTCAGACATCTCCGAGGGTTGTTGTTAATCCTGGTCAGCACGGGGGCAGCTTGGATGATATGCCATTCAGCCCAACGAATGATAACAATATGCGACCAATGATGGCTGGACAAATACCACAAAACATACGATTACCAGTTGGTGGACAAGTGCAGATGAGAATGGCCTCTCCCAATGTCGGTTCTCCAGGGGGCCATCAGCAGATTATAGTGCAACAGCAACCTGGCGGACCGAACCAGTTGGGAAATCAACCGGGCATTATGATTGTTCGCGGAATTAATCCAAATATGATAAATATGCAACACCAACAACAAATGGGAAGAATGAGGGTGATGGCACCTGGACAGGCTGATCAAATGAAAATGTTAGCTGGTAGACTTTCCAACCCGCAACAATTTCAAAGAGTTATCAATCATGAGATGTTGACGAGAGTCAAGGGCCCTCAACAATTTCCAAATACAATGACCGGAATGCCAATGTCTCCTGTTGGACCGCCTCAGCAGCACTATTCAACAGGTACACGAGTACCTTTTCCAACTCAAAGCCCGAATGCCGCCACAAACATGAACATGAACCTGAGAAGTCCGTCCCCAATGACACCCGTGGGAGGATTGGGAAGCCCACCTTCGAGTTCTCAAGCATCAGTAATGCAAATGGTTCAGAATAGAGTGTCCCCTGCATCCTCACCAATGCGAAGACCGTCTGGAAGTAGCAGTATTGGAGCACCAAGTCCTATGACAGCAGACAGACCTCAAAGTGTCGAGAATCCAATGACACCTCGAAGTAACGCTGGAGGAAGTAGACCTCATACTCCGATCGGAAGCAATGTGGTCTTGCAGCAGCAGCAGCAGCAACAACAACAACAACAACATGGTCACATGGACGGAATCAACGTGGTACCTACTTCACATGCTCCACCAACAAGCATGGAAGGCACAGGTCAATTTAACATGGATGTGTATTCCAATTGTGCTCCTCCTCCTACTCCAGCACCTGTTGAGTACGTCCCCACTTCAACTGCAAGCAGTGGAGGAGGCGGTGGTGGAGGACAAAATCACCAAATTCTCCCATTTCCAACATTTTCTTGGTCAGACGGAGCTCATAAAATGGGACTCAAGGGCGGTAGTCCATTTTCCGTCATAAATGAGAGCGTTCAAGCAAGCAACAATAACAATGCTACCGCAAGCAATTCTGTCGGAAACTCTGAAGTGGCCACTCAAGCGACAACAATTACTGTTAGCACTACCAATTCGGATTTAAACAACGAGTCCCATCTTCATAGTGTGATTGATGGGGAAAGTTCTTCGAATACTGTGAGTCCTCCGTCTTCGATGTCGTCAGGTACAGGGCCCACATCATTAACGAGTGTTGCAGGAGTTTCAACAGCAAATTCGATTGACCATGGAAATGTTTCTTCAGCCACAAGCAAGTCAAGTGAAACAGTGCCTGTGAAAAGTGTTCTTGTAGCGTCTAGTGTTTCTAATGCCCCAGTTCCCCAAACTAATTCCCCTTCAGTTAAGACAGTCCTTAATGCTTCCACAACCATGTCAGTGCCTCCACCGACAATCACTTCAGTAACAACAGCGAGCTCTAGTAAAATGGATGGAGTGACAGTTGTTACGTCTGTGAACACTTCCATTGTACCTTCGCAACAGTCAACAGGGGCCCCTGTGACATCAGCCACGCCAGCTCAAGGGCCAGTAACTACTTCGCAAGAATCTCTACTCACCAAAAATTCTGTGCAAGCAGCAGTTGCCGCGGTAGTCAATTCACCAACAGTTCTTCTAAACTCGGTCAAAGAATCCCTTCCAGCCCCGCCATTAGCACCACCACCAGTGGTCGCAGTTTCATCAGTACAAGCAATGGTGAACTCAATTGCTAAAGCTGTAAATGCAGTGGCTGCCACATCAAATCCCTCTTCCAATATAGCATCAGTGCCTGCTTCTTCTACAGCACCTGCTATGATTGCTACTTCGACAGCAAATAGTCATTCAGGGGGTTCAATGGTAACAATCAAAACTCATCCGGTGTCTACTTCTAGTGCATTCGTGGTGGCTACAACGGCGCAGTTAATGTCATCACCCGTTTCTACGGGGATTGCTAACTTCCCACCACCTCTTTCAGCTCAACAGCAAATAGTGAGACCAAATGTAACCTCCGTGAGTCTTAGACCACCGTTGGCTACACTTACGTTATCATCAGTCATTCCTCCAGGTGGAGGTGGTCCTGTAACTGCTATCAAGTCTGTTCCAATTCCTATATCAATGCCCAGTCAAAAGGTGCCTGTTTCTGTGCAGCCCCCTCCTTCCACGGTGCACATCTCGTTAGGTCAAGGACTGCATCAACCTCCACCTCCAATAGTACAGCAAGTATCTCTGGCACAACCACCCCCAACACAGCAGCAGCATGCGCCCTTACCTTCTGTCATCTCATCAGTCGGGTCGCTTAACTCATCGGTTGTGTCGGCAGTTTCAACATCTCTGGCTGGGATTGCCTCAGTTGTACGACAACCTTTGATAGGTTCGTCTTCATCGTCATCAACAGTGGCATCAGCAGTTACGTTTGTTCCTCCAACTGTAACCGTTCCTCCATCTGGAACAGCTACTGGTCTCATTCCTACGACATCAATGCCTCCAGCTTCCTACACATCTGTGGTACCGCCAACGTCCGTTACAGTGGTACCATCGTCTGTAAAACCTCAGCCAACTCCTGTAGCTGTTGGCTTTACATCCGTACCTTTCTCAAATTTTTCTGGGGCACAGCAGGTTCACATATCAAATGCTCATGGGCAGCCTCCTACATCTACAACTGTTATCTACACCACGCATCCTGTAACTGCTCCAGGCGGTATGCGAGTGACTACCCCTGGAAATCATCCTTCTTCACTTCAAATTCCTCATCAAATCCCAGTTCAAATTCATCAACAACAACAAGGTGGAACCATAGTACATCACACAGTTCCCATGGTAACAGCAACTCATTCAAGTGCTGGTGGAGCACTGCTGCTAAATGACACCGGAGCAGGATCAGCTCTTGCAAGCATAAACGCTATGGCTAATATGGGGAATCCAACTGCAATCTCGGTAGCTTCGTCTAATTCAGGGCCTTTAATTCAATCCCTTACTCAGCAGTCGCAAGGAGAGTCACAAAATGCTCTGCTAAAGCAACTTCTTCAAAACACCGGTTGTGCAAGTATGACACAAGCGTCAGAAAATGTTGGATTTTCTCTAACTTCATGTCTACCAGGTCGACCCGGTCCTAGTCATACTTCTCATTTATCAGAGGCGGCCACCAGAATACCACATCCGACACCGGTTCTTAGGCCAACAACACCAACCACGCCAGTGCAATCTGTTCCAATGCAGATTCCACTTACTAGGCCGACAATCAAATCGGAACCCTCGATAATTGATGGTAAAGCCTCATTAATACATACAATAAAAGCGCTTTTAGTACTGTAAAAATAAATTGAAAGCAAATTCAATCGTGATTTTACACATTACATTTTCACAATTAAAATTTTTTTGTTCCTTTTAGAATGTTCACAAGGAAGTACATCAGCATGCGTAGCTTCACCAATCGAGACGGTTACGGACATCAAGCCTCAAATTTCAGAGCAACCTGTTTCGATTCCAGCTCCGATTCCAGTGTCTGCTCCAGTTCCAACTCCAGTTCCAGCACCTGCACTAGATCCAACGAAAGAGGCTATCATAGCTGTGGTTCAAGAGGCTACGCAAAATTTGCTTCAAAATCATGACAATAAACTGGGTGAAATACTACCAGCAGTAGGGGCAGATGTCACTCCAAGCACAAGCGGATCGTCCACTAGTAGTTCTACTATTACCGTTGCCACTACTACAACAACCACGGCCAGCACAAAAAAGACTAATGATGAAGATGCGAAAAAATTAAAGCGTCGTCAGTACCAAATGAAGCGAAAGCAGAGTATGACCAACAACAAAGACAGTTCTGTTTCCAAAAAGCGTCCTCGGAAAGGAGGCCGTCCAGAGGATGATTTTGACGGCTTTCTAGAAACTTTCATGACTCAATTACACCAACTTTCCCCGATTGGAATAGTGGAGCCTGAGCTTAGTTACAACTTCAACGTTTGCTCTATGGCTGGCGTTGGTGACTTTTCCAAGCTTACTCAGAAAAATTACAACACATTTCTTGGAGACTTGTCGGGACATTTAGGGAAAGGACAGCTGCCAAGCAAATCGGATTTTTACAATACCCGTCCATTTGGACCTGATCCACCGAAGCCACAACCAAAGCCACAGCCAACCCATAGGGGTTTCTACTTTCAAGAATTTGCAACTCCCAAAATGGGAACATTTGAAGAGAGAGCTACAAGACCGGACAACAGAACTCCATCCCCTGTCCGGGAAACTAATACTCCTGATACTATCGTCAGTGCATCTTCTCCAGAATGCACTGCCTGGGAGAATGTAACAATGTACCCAGGCCTCAAGTATATAGATGAAGACATGGATAAAGACCTAGAAAGATGCATCTCTCCAGATATTCCCCTGTTTGTACCCATCCCCATCCGCCCAGTTCCTATTGACCCCAAGTCCAAACAAGAGTTGCTTCTCGCCAAGGAAATGAATACCAAGGATGTTGATAAAGAAAATAAGAATGGTTTGATGAAGGACTTGAATGGAACAAAGCTTCGTTCCATCACCCCACTCAAAGACGCTGGAAATATTACAGTTACACTCACTTTATCTTCCGCTGCGGCTGAAGATATACGAGGGTTGCTAAGGAATTTGGCTAATGTGCTCTCTATCGCAGCACCAGTATATCAAGTGATGGACAAAAGTGGTAATGAAGGTAGTAGTGCGTCTTCCGTTTTGTCAGAACAGAAATCTCACTTGTACACTATCAAAGGGAAGGACGGCAAGGAAAAGATTGATATTCAAAGCATTCTCAACGGCGCTGCGAAATTTTGTAGACATTGTGATGTGGTAGTGTTGAGCAATGTGATTAGGAAGAAAGTTGCAGATTTTCCTGGAATTCCGCCTGCTCAGTTAAACGGCGGGGAAGGAGCAATTGTTGTGGCAATGGACACAGACTTTTACTTTTGCAGCACGGCCTGTTTCATGCAATTCTCAATAACGCATGGAGTTACCATTTCACACGAGGAAAAAGCCGCTGCTGTTGTCAGTCATACTGGAGGCGATCTATTGAAAAGTGTCAAGACTGAAAAAGAGGGAAGGTTAAAAATTAAGAACAAGTTGCCAGCGGGTATGGGAGAAAGTGAGATTAATGGAGCAAAGGTGAAAGTGAAAGAAGAAATATCTGGGGATACTCCAACAAAACCAGAGAGTAAATGGAAAGGCACCCGCTATAGGTCGTGGGGAAGCACATTTTTGCCACCAACGCGGTATAAAAAGCAAACCGATAAAGAGGTCACCGAAATGTTATTTAGAATGGGAATTACAGCGATGCCACCGAAAGACCCTCTGGACACGAGAGAATGCATATTTTGTCGTCTACAGGGAGATGGTGTCTCAAATGGACCGGGAAGGTAGGGATAAGTTTAAATTCTACTTTAGATTGATTTTAAGGTAACTGCATAAAACCATTGTTCCAACCATCACGTTCACACACATTTTAATTTTTCTAGGTTGTTAAATTTTGACGTGGATAAATGGGCTCACCTAAACTGTGCCTTGTGGTCAGATGATGTTTATGAAACGGAGAACGGGGCTCTGGTGAACGTAGAGCTGGCTCTGAAGCAAAGTTTAACGCTTTCTTGTGTATTTTGTAATAAGAAGGGTGCTACTGTCAAGTGTTTCAAAACTCGCTGCTCCTCCGTGTATCATTTAGGTTGTGCGACTAAGGAGGGTTGTATTTTCTATAAAAACAAAACAATTTACTGTCCTGCTCACATTCCGAAAGGTGAGAAGGAAAACGAGCTTGCCACCTTATCGGTCTATAGGAGGGTTTACGTTCAAAGAGATGAGAACAAACAAGTGGCCGCAGTTATGCATCACGCAGATCAGCACCATTTGCTTCGAGTTGGCTCGTTGATATTCTTAAATGTTGGGCAGCTACTACCTCATCAACTTCAGGCATTCCACACGCCTAACTTCATATATCCGATTGGATACAAAATCGTAAGTAACTTATATAGATATTTACCAGTTGATTTTTACTGTTTCTATTCATATGGGAAGAAAGTATATATTAAATTAACCTATCTTGAAAATTTTTAGGCTCGCTTTTACTGGAGCATGCGCAAGGTAAACAAGCGTTGTCAGTACATTTGCTCCATTCATGATGTGGACGGAAAACCAGAATTCAGAATAACGGCCCAGGAGGACGGCTATAAAGAGCATGTCGTCAAAGCTGCCTCCGCTCAGGCAGCTTGGTTTCAAATTCTGGAAACGATTTCGAGATTACGAAACTGTGCTGAAATTATACGTGTTTTCCCTAAATACATTACCGGAGAAGATTTGTTTGGACTAACTGAACCATCCATTGTCAAGGTTGGCTCATATTTTCCATTTACCGTAGAAAATTCTTATAGTAGTTCCATGCATGGCAACACCCCCATTTAATTGATTGCTTAATTTTTTTATTGACATACATTGATTGCTAGAATTTGCTATCATTTTGGTCGGTCATTATGAATCTATTCTATTTTATTAACTTTTTTAATATTTCATTTCAAATATGATAATTTTTCTCATATCAAATAGGTGTTGGAATCTCTTCCTGGCATTGAGACGCTCACTGGTTATCACTTCAAGTACGGAAGGAATCCACTGTTGGAACTACCCTTAGCCATTAATCCAACTGGCTGTGCAAGATCAGAGCCCAAGCTAAGGACCCATTTCAAACGACCACAAACTCAAAGGACAAGACCCTCGCGATCAACATTGAGTACATCTACAGTAATGTCCAGTGAGGCTGCATGTCCATACTCTAAGCAGTTTGTACATTCCAAGTCGTCACAGTATAAGAAGATGAAGCAGGAGTGGAGAAACAATGTTTACTTGGCAAGGTACGTGCAAGTATATGGGATCTACTAGTGACATACTTTCAGATTACAATTACAACATGTAAAACTAGAATTGGAATAGTGGGATTCATGACCTGTCATATTGCTTCATACAGATCAAAAATCCAAGGACTTGGACTATATGCAGCCAGAGACATCGAGAAACATACCATGGTTATTGAGTACATCGGAGAAATTATTCGACCTGAATTAGCAGAGTTGAGAGAGAAAAAATATGAAGCATCGGTAAGCTATAAAACATGAAGGTCATATTGTTAGCGTTATTATGGCGCAGCTACTCAATATTGAAACTTTTAAATAACTTTACTTAGAACCGAGGAATATACATGTTTCGATTGGACGAGAACCGCGTGATTGACGCGACGTTATGTGGCGGGCTTGCTCGTTATATAAACCACTCTTGTAATCCGAATTGTGTTGCCGAAACGGTGGAAGTGGACCGTGATCTCAGAATAATAATATTCGCCAACAGACGAATCTCTCGAGGGGAGGAGCTCTCATACGACTACAAGTTTGAGGTAGAGGATGACCAACACAAAATCCCTTGCTTGTGTGGTGCACCCAATTGTCAGCAATGGATGAACTGAGAAATTACTACTACTGTTATTATTATCATTGTTATTATTATTATCGGTAAAATTATTATTAATTACTTTTTAAAATATAAATCAATGCTAATACTATACCACGACGCTAATGGTGGACACTATCATGACGAAACTCTAAACAAGACACAAACACTTAATCACCTTTGGTTATTTTTTTTTATATCGGACTGGTCTTAACTCATGAGAAGTATGTAAAGGGTTTACAATTATGTATGTATTTATAGCTAGCAATAGTACATCTACCTCGTTATGGTTATCAGAATCATTATTAACTATAGTTGTTATTTTACTTTAATATTATCCTTGTAATAATCATTATTGCTAGTATCATTATTAACTTTAAAATCTTTTTGTTATTATTATGATTATTATTATTGTTAGCTTAATCATTATTCTCTCCTTTGCATTTGTTCTTCTTAGTTATACACACAACACATAATACAAGACAACGGCATAATAATAAACGCAAAACCTATGTGAAAACAAATATCCCGTTTTTTAGGTTGATCTCCCGTTCTGGGCTTGAGTTTCTAGTCGGAAAGTAATAATAATAATAATTAATTACTCCTACTTTCAAAAAAAAGTATAAAACTGTATATCAGTAAAGCATTTCAATCATTTTATTATTTTTACCGTTACTATTATTATTACTGATAAAATACAATACCAGTAACAAAACACAAACGGAATACATTTTAGCTAGGTTCTGCCGTTTTCTTCTCCCTTTTCCTCTAAATTGTATTGTTATCTTGTGTTAAGTCTCAGATACAAAGTGTATTAGCTTGTTCAATAGTAGTAGCTGCCCTTAAAGGCAATTCAATTTCTCTCAATACTGGTGATAACAGAAGTCGCCAATCACTGCATTTTTCCCGTTTGGACAAACTCTACTCAAAATGACTAAATGTAATTAAAATAATATGTTCTCTATAGTTGAAATTCAATGTATTGCCGATCTTTGTGTACAGCAATAATAGCAACATGATGTCTTTTGTATTTATGCTATATGTTGATTTCAATTAACTTACCATTATTTACTTATCAAAGCATTTCTTGTAGTGTTAAAAAAGTAAATTAGGTGATGATGGGTGCTTGTGCCATGGACCAGTGGTAGTAGGAATCATACTGTTTAAAAATTATGCTACAAGGTGAAATCAATGTTTTACTTTACTCGCAACTAATTGTTACTTATAATATTATTATGAATTTTGTTGTTATTTTCTAATTATAACTGTTATTATAATTTATATTGATATCAAGAAAACGCCTTTGACGGGAAATAGGAAGGAAGTGTACATAAGGATATGTTATTAATCTTATTAAACCTTTAGTGTAATATTACTTATTATTTAAAGCATAATACTGAAGATGGTGTGAGTAAGCTTCTGCTTACAAGCTGCTATTGTTAAAATGATAATACCTATTTTTGGTAGAGGAGGCAACAAGAGAAAAGGGGTAAACAGGCTAAGATAATTGCATTTTTGATGATATTGTTTAAAAAGTAGATAATCAAAAAATAAAAATAAAGCATTTCTATATCATATATACCATGCCGTAATGGTAGCACTATGCGTTTATTAATTAGTATTAAATCGTTATCTTGAGTGACTTCAAGTCAAATCATTTTGATATGTTTTGAGAAATCACATTTTAAGTTGGTTTATGTTAGATTTAATGATTTGGTGTAAGATGGTACTTTTGTGGCTGAAAATGTATTTTCTTAGAAATCTGTAATCATCAAAGCGTGGAGTTGGATTCAGGATGGATTGGTGAAAGATACCGCAACTGACTAGTAGATATTGTTTTGTTGGGTTTTCGGTGGCATTTATTTTAACCTAAAACAATTTGATCTATTATATCTGTTACTTTTTGTCTTTGTTGTTGCCTCAGGCGATTTAATTTATTGGTCCTGTTAAAGCTATGGATTGGAACCTTAGATATAAATAAGTAACATAGTATGATATATTAGGTAATATATTATTATTCAAAAGTACATTATTGTTATAATGATGACCGTGATATTCAAACCCGTTTTTGCTAAAAATAATAATAATAAAAATAGTAAATGAATAGGTGTAAAGTAACAATATAATAATTATTATTATGCATAAATAGTTAATCATAATAACGACGATGATAATATATTTATACTATTTATTATATTAATATTTACTACTTGTAAAATTGTAAGAAGACACTGTTTTACGCAGTGAAAATAAAAAAGGATGGGGACAGTGAAGTATACATGCATATTATATAAAAAATATATATATTATATATAATGATACACTCTATAAAATAGCATAATGTACTATTCCTAAAGCATTTTTTAAAAATAAAAAGGAAAACCACGAATACTACATAAGGAATAATCCTCTGTTATGTCATTGTTGTCCTTTAATGCATATAGTATTAGTACCTGCCGCTATATCCTGTGTAAACACTTTTGATCAATCAACAATCAACACTGTGCATTTCCATAAAAAGTCGTGTACAAGATGTTGCAAGTTAGAAGGCTAAGGAGTTGTAGGCTCCTAAAAGTGAGAAATAAGACCACTATCAATTTAGGTAAAGAATTTGAAAAACTGGAGAAGATACAGATGACAATTGAAGCAATGCATTCGCGAAATAGTCTATCGTAAAGCTTAAATAGGGGATCAAAAAATACTTTCAAATCGTATAATTGATGAAACTGTCTGAAAAAAACTAAGAGATGCTTCAATTTCATTGTTTCGAACTGATTACCTAAATCACGCCTGGATATTTTCTCGAGAGCAAATACATTTTACAAAAATTGTTAGTAAATATGGATACGCGTTGATATATGAATTTCATTAATATTAAAATGTGCTTATAGGCACATACTTATATAATAATCCAATCCTAATGAAATGGCTCTACAGATTTAATTACTAAATCATAAGCACAAAGTGTAGGGTAGGTCAATGATGAGAACTTCATTGCTTCCGTTGCTATACGTTCTACGTCCCATATAAACAATAAATATGTGCATACGCTTTCGGGTCAACGGGTCTGTTTCCCATCATTAGTATTTATTAGTTAATATTTGTCATGACATGAGCTTGTACTGACAACTGACGTAAACGTTATTCGTAACAAAGGACTAATTGTAATAAGCGTTCTTCATTATTGGGTGAAGTTATCTATCTAAATATTATTTCATTTTAATCTATTTATATTTCATGCTTTCTATGCTTTGTTCTATTGAAGATTCTTTTCCCAGCGTTGAAACAGTAAAATAATTAGGGTTCTTGTCTTCAAAATACAAAATATTCGCAGGACTTTCATTACAGTTGCAACAGAATGATAGCAAATCGGGAAATCCATACATGAAACTGCAAGTCATTCTTCTAGAGTTGTCTCGAATAAATGATTTACCATATTTTCAATTTTGTTTATGCTGATTAGTCAGTCATTCATTACCTCACATGACATCTTGTATTTATTTCTGCGCTGCGGTTATCATGCTTGCAGATAATCAAAAATCTGCTTTGGTGAGCAGTCAATAATGCTTTACAAAGCAATAGCCCAGCAATAACTATCTCCTGCCGATTTTTAATGACTGATTTGGACGCTATTGGATGATGGAAAACTCGTAATCTATTGCTACTTTTAGTTGATATTATTATCATATACAAGACCACTGCTTTTTGTCATTTCAGTTGACATTTGTATGCATTTAATATGAAGTATTAAAATATGAAAAGATTTAGAAAAACCTTAAAGCAGATATGTGTCTGTAGTCTGTAGACTAGACACGACAAGGTCCATTGTTATTATGCCCGCATTAAAACATTTACAAAAGTAAAAGAAAATTGAATAAATTGTCAAGTTGTCCCATTTCCACTGTGACTCATTTACTCTATTTCCGTCATCTTTTGTCGTTTGTCATAGACAAGTATTTAGGTATATCATTCAGCATCCAGTGCATTTCTGGAGGAAAAAAGTACCTAAGACCAATATGCAATGAAAACGGGAAAATGCTAAAAGATTTACCATATAATTCATGTTCGTTGCAACTTGCAACATTTGTATTTGCATGTAAGCTATGCGCATTCATATTTTAAGCATTCTATTTATTCTATAGTCTTTAATCAAATCTGCTCAATTTAAAGAATATAATGTTTCCATTCAATGTGATATTTCTCATTGTGTTGTGACTGCGATCATATTTATAGGTAGATGAACTATAACATAATATATTTTAAAAAGCATGTATATTATTATGTCTTCTGTTTTGATTTGACTTGTTCTTTTCATTGCAAAATAATAATAATGCATGTAAAAAATCTCTCAGAAAATCCGGTTGTTCTGGTTTTTATAATCTCACCTTCTTCGACTTTTGTTTCTGTTCCTGCACATGTGCACAGTGCACACATTCAAGTTATTGTTATTTCTCTCCTCTCTCTAAATTCAATCAGTATATAACCAGTAATCTATAATTATTTACTGATGAATCAGTATACATTAGTGTGTACTGACACCGGGGTGATTTGCCTTTTGTAGCAGTTTGTTCACCAGATAATAGTAATAATCCATGATACATATAGTCTGACCCTCTGCATTCATATAGTATTTCAAACGGCCGTCTAACGACTGTGATTACATCGTCATCATAACCGTTGACCGTTCTTATATTTAGCTAAGTAAACTACATAATATTAATATTATTCATTTCATGATTTTTCTTCATGGCCTGGGCTCTTGCATCGTTCAACGTTCATGGTCTTTTCTGGTCTGTCTTTTGACTCCTGTCTTATCGTAAGATAAACAAGAACAAGAAATCATAAGCTGGCTAAGCTCATAGCCAAGAGTTGTTTGCTGACGAAGTGGACGCGCAA
>JAQFYG010000365.1:0-33186 GCA_034694325.1 Entomobrya corticalis | reverse complement strand
TATTTATGATGGTATAAGATTTATTTAACTGTTTGTTAGTGAACCAATATTTATGATGGTATAAGATTTATTTAACTGTTTGTTAGTGAACCAATATTTATGATGGTATAAGATTTATTTAACTATTTGTTTTGAACAAATTAAGTTGTTTGCTTCAATAAAATGAAAATATTGTAGCAGTTCATTTGAAAATATAGTCGTTTGTGCTAATTTTCTTCTTATAAAGCATGAAAATATCTGGACTTTACTGAAACCGATAAATCCATTTAAACTTACGACATTTTACAAATTCAGTACTATAATTACCGCTCAGTTACTTCAGTATCATAACTTGAACAACTAATCAATGAGCTAATAATGATAATTTATACAATGATATACTTATATGTCATCGTTTTGGTTTTGATTGCATCATCTTATTAAGTATTTGGATATTATCATAAAGAACAAATGAGTTAAATATGAGTAACTCCATAAACTATAGGTGAGGTTTGACATCGAGGTTCTAGTTTTCAAAATACTTCATGATTTTCATATTCCTGGTCAAAAATGACATTAAACCATTGTAACATTGGTAATTTCAACTTCTTAAAAAAGTTGAAATGAATTACAAAAACATGAAATAAATCATAAGCTAATATGGTCAGTCATATCGGTATTATAGCCAATGATTATCAAATCATTCATCATTAGATTTGTTTTACATAATTCAATTCTTTATATTATTTCTAAGATAATTATAAATATTTCAAAACCCTGAAAAGCGTAATGACTTATTAGGCTAGTAATTTACATTCACTTACATATCTTTCGAATTAATGTTTTCAACAAAGAAAAACCCCAAGTTGTGATAACAATGCTGATGGGATTGGAAGATTTTTATTTTTTTCATCACAGCCTTACTTGTTCAGTTCCGTGAAAGTGTTAACGGACAAAATATGTTTTAAAGGAAAAGCATTCTTTTTTTTGTGGACATGCAACAGATCTTCTACTAACCATAAACTTTGAATATTTTTACTATTTTTACTTGGCTAGGAGACCTGAGCATGGGTGGCCATTTACAATGACAAGGACGAAAAAGATAATAAACGCAAATTCCATTTCATGGTGTATTCACATATTATTGTCTTTATGCATAAAAAAGTAAATTCAAAATAGTAGTAATAGTTTGTTGTCTACAAGTTAAAATCATAATAAATACTTAAAAGCGTAAATATTTAATTTATAAAGCATTCTGATTAAGAATGCTTTATTTGGCATTAAAAAGTACAGGATTTAAATGTCCAAATAAAATAACAATAAATTAACAATATCAATTTAATGTTATTAGTTTTGCAGAAAAGCAAAAAACATTTAACAATGCTCCCTCATCATGATACAGCAAAATGATCTTCAGTATAAAGTCTCCATCAGAAAGACGCCATTCAACAACATTCTAGGTTTTTATGAAAATGATATTTAAAAAGTATATTAATGAGTTTTGATGGCTTTAACTAATATTAAAATCCATCAAATTAAGTTAGGACTCAGTAAAAGGCATAAAACATTAATTAGTATCTTTAAATACTTAATTTTGAGATAATACTATATATTTTTGTATTATAGCGGTGGTCAAATATCGAAAAAAAATTTGAAAGCCGTATTAGCACTGACGTCACTAGTCGTACATCCTTCGCCTATTTATTGTTACAGTTAAATTTTTGACAACGGAAAAAAACCAGTAAACATTTTAATAAACCAGATTGACAAAGGAATAATAATTTTCATTGTAATAATATGTTCTCAAAATATTCGGATTTTAGCAAAAAACAAAAGTTTTAAAGAAGAATTGTATCCTCGTGGTTCTTAGAAAATTTTCATATAATCCTTACTTGTAAATACGACATATAGCATATAGATATGGTTAAATATTTAAATATCTTGAAAAGTATATCAGCATTAGTGTAAGAAGACTTTCATCTATTTACTTATAAATCTCAATCTTTGAAAATGGAAAAGTACTGGTCACTGAACCTGACAAACAACGGAATAATAATTTACATTGTAATAATGTTCTTGGCTCATAATATATTTGAGTTTTAATGGATAATACACAATTTTAAAGAGAATGCAGTGCAACATTGGGTATTAGTTTAGCTTCTATCTGACGACCATGTCGTTTTAATGAAATCTATTTTTATTTTGGAAAGGAAAGGGTCTTGTAAGTATTTACTGTATGATAAATAATCTTTGAACCATGTAGTCAGGTCCTTCAGACCACCTTTATGCTTTATGAGCATATTATCATGCATGAATTTCTGCTGCACCATTGCGTGGATGGTCAATATGAACATGTACAACAATCAAAGGACAATGAACGTGAATAATATTGTTATATGCATTCAGATATTCACATAACATATTTAATAAAATATAGCATTTTAGGATGAAACGGCATTCAAATATAAATTTAAAATTGAAATATTTCATTATATGTATTTCAAACTACAATTACAATAATATAATATGCCACTTTAAAACGTTAATATCACACAATCAATCTATCTGATGGTAAATTATCTGCTATTTAAATTTTGATAAAATACAGGACAACATGATAATAGTTAGATTTTTGAAAAATTAGCAAAAAATGAAGAATGGCGTCGTCATCAATAAAATATTTATTCCCATTATAATAAGTCACCAGTGAAGTTTTGAGCCCTGGAAAAGACGTATCCATTTGAACTGCTTCATATAATTTAAAGGAATTTTTACAATTTACAGCTTCCTTCATAAATTCATAGTTTCTAAGCTTGAGTGAATGACGCTTGAGTGAATGACGCTTGAGATGAATGAAATTGTGCTGACAAAAAAGTGAATTGCTTTCAGCAAGTAAGTAAAAAGTGAAATTGTAAGTTTAGTTACATGAAAATAATATCTACAATTTATTTGTGAAAATACATAATATGTCAACCATTTATTCATAGTCCACATTAATAACTAGTTAACTAAAAATCATTGGTTTAATTTTTAAAGGTCATTAACTAAAGAATTCTTCGTCGTTCCAGAAAAAATTCAAATCATTATTAAAATATAGGTCATTGCAAGTCTTTTAATATTATGAGATATGAATTTGCAAGAAGTGTTAATAAAAATGTAACAAAACAATATTAAAACAAACATAACCTAGGAAAAACACTAAAAATTTCGATTAGTTGTTTTTTCCTCACTTTTGATAATATTTTGAATCTGAAATGGTACGATACAGAAATGTCTACAATTACAAAATATGATCATGTAACTTTTATTAATTATCTGTCATATAATAATGAGGTAGTAGCACTGCTGATTTATATTTTGTATCATTATATCATCAAAATAAATTATGTAAATATTTATGTTTTTGGTGGCTTCAACGCTACATGACATTATAACTTATCAACTATCAGTTTTCTCCGACTAATTATAACGAAATTTTTTTTTTCAATATGATTGTGATACCAATATTCATTTTAAGGAAGATTATATTTATTATTATGCGAATGCCGTTGAAAAATCTTCAAATGAAATGTAATAGTTTTAAATGCCATTTACCCATGAAAATTTTAAATGCCATTTTCAAGACAATGGAAAAGTACAAGTTGATACAATAACGAGAAGGGTAACTATTCCCATTTACCAAAGTATAAGTGAAGATATGAAAGGAAGAAAAACAGACAATGAGACAATGGAATAATTTCTATTGGGTTTTAACGGACGACACAAATTTTACAGGATATACCTACATACAGTAGCTGTGTTTTGTAATTTCTTTCATTTCATCTATCAACCATGTCCTCTGAACAAAAATCTTTTTTTTACTTGGGAAAGCAACCTGAAAAATAATGTAACGGATATTCTCTGAATGATCCAGTCAGGTTCTCAGACTACAGCATGGTTTGGTTTTGCCAATAGACACAGACACAACAACCCAAAAGAAAAATGAACGTGAATAGTATTGTAGCATGTACTCAAATATATATTCACGTACTTTAAATGTATAAAATATAGAATGTACAAACAAGCATAATACTTTAAAACATAAATAATTGTTTTAATCAATCTGATCATAAGTAACTTGCTATTGAAATTTTAATAAAATAAGATATAAACAATAGATTAATTTAAGATTCTCTAAGAAATGTTGCATAAATTGAGAATGGTTTCAATATCAATAATAATTTTTACGGTGTATTTCATTGCAGTTAAAATATTTTACAATTTAGAGATTCCAATATGATCACATCTTTAAGCCTGAATTTTACGGATATGTGAGATGTATTAAATTTTTCGGTTAAACAGACCAAGTTTATTGCTTGGGGAAAATATACTTCAATAAATTTAAAAAATTAAATATGGTAAATTAGTAAAAGCGTTTCTCGACGATTTATTTACTCATATTCTACAGCAATATTAAACTATTTAACCAAATATTATTGTCAATTTAATTCAGTTTAATTTTACAAAGTCATTATCTAAAGGATCCCTCGTCATTTAAGGAAGTATTCCAATAGTTTTAAAAATATATAGGTATTTTCTTAATATTGTGAGATATTAGTTTGCGAAAAGTATTGATAAAAAATTTTAAAAATTCCAATAAAACAATCAAAACTCATGAAAAATATCGAAAATAGCAAATAGTCGTTTTTTATACATTTTATGTTTCCAATCTCTATTGGTACAGTACAAAAATGTGTATGATTATGTATAGATGTTTGTGTTACTTTTGTTGATTATCCGTTGCACAAAAATACACGGTAGTGGAACTGCTGCATTTTGTTTTGCATCTATACATCCTTCTATTAATTCGTGCGAATATCTATGTTTTTGGCGGCTTTAGTATTACATGACATTATAAACTATCAAGCTTTTGTTTAGTATTTTTTCAGAATAATTAAGACTAAATAAATTTTTAAATAGTCAACAGGAAAGTACAAACTGATGCAGTAATAACAGTACTGAATTTTTGCATTAAGTAGCTTGCCTATGGACTATGTAATTTCAACAGAACTTTTTTATTTACACCGGAGACCTTTTATTTTACTTTTTATTATTATTTGAATCTCGTTTTTACAAGTTTGAGTAAGCCAATAAAATTTGTCTTAATTCTTTAGCCAAAAGTGGCTTAAAACAACAAACATCCTCATTTTGGAGTGATAAGAATATATATTTTATGGCAAATATTTTTTTTTATTATTATAATGTTGAAAACTCTTCAGGAAAAATTTAATAGTAAGCCAGTTAATATCTATGAACAGTTTTAATACATTTTCATGGCGATGGAAAAGTACAAATTCATACAATAATATATATAGTAACAGTACCGAAAGCTGAGCAAAGATATTTATTGGTTCCGAAAGAAAACTCTTGATCGAAAGAAGCTCACCTGTCGACCATGCATGTCCTATCAACAGAATTTTATAATATCAAAGGAGCTTTTGTACTTTACCTTAAAATATAGTATATTTATCAGATATTTTCTACGTTCAAAGTCCTGAGACCAGTTTTAAGTACTTTTTTTATTGTATTTTTCAGTCAGAGGAAGGATGACTTTTTAACATAATGAGAATGAGGGCTAAAACATACTGAAAGTATGATGTGGATGCGTATATCTTCATATGAACCATGCTATGACATTACGTCTTTAAAAAGTAAACTAATAAAACTACAATAATACGTCGTTAATTACAAATATTTTAATGAATGTTTACTGACGAAGAGTTTGTTAACAATTTGTTACGAATATTTATTCCGTCTTTTGTTATTATTGTTTTCAGAAAAGTTGCAAAAATTTCGGAATGTTTTCATCATGATACAACAAATGATCAATATCGTCAGTATAAGTCTCCATCAAAAAGATGTCCTTCAACTTGGGAGGCTCCATCTCCTTAATCTTCAAAGGTCTGTGAATACTTTTATGCTTCTGTTTTAACGCACCTTGATACATCACTTGCAAATGGGAAGCTGCATCATGACTAAATTCTGGTTTCAAATGGTTTTCTCCTCCTTCAGAATCTGTTGATGTGTCCGAGTTGTCACTGTCCTTGGGCTCCTCCTCATCCGGTCTTATTGGCTCCGCCTTCTCGATTCCCTTTTGGAAAAACTTCATATCGTCCTTAAGGCCCTCGGGGATCTGATTTCTGGGAAACTGGACAAGACTGAAGCGGACATCTGGCAAGGGAAATTCCTCATCCTCTAAAAGATCAGCACTGACCTTGTACTCAGCTTCCACTTCCGGTGGGATAAACACCTTATCAACTGCTTCATCTTCGTCCTCCTCATATTCTTCTTCCTCCTCCTCTTCTCCAAGCTCCTCCCCTTCCTCCTCTCCTTCATCTTCCTTCTCCTCCTCCTCCTCTTCTTCAATCATCCTCAATTTCTCCCTCTTCACACTACTAGCTCTCCTCCTCCTTCTCAATCTCCTCACAGGTGGCGCCACCTCCTGTACAATATCCTCCTCACTCTCCTTTTCAACCACCTTATCTTGTATCCCATAAGTTCTCCGATACAACTCATAAATCTCAGGCCCTACAAGCTCCTTCACACCTCCACTAACCTCCCTGTTCAATTTCTCCTCAAATCCTTCCTTATCCAAATGCATCAGATAAGCCGGCATCTCATGCAACTCACTTGGCGTTTTTCTAATCTCCCAAATCACCCCCATTTCCGAACCTTTCTCGAGCCAATCCAGTTCCAAAGGTTGGAAGGGATGTCGTGAAGTGTAGAGCAGTCCTGGAAGATGGTGCGTAAAATCATGATGAGTTCTAGCTTCCTGGACAAACTTTTCAATGATTTCCTCCTCCCTTGCTGAAGGGAGCTCTTCTTTTGGGGTTTTCCACCAATAGGGACCTTGGACTGGAAGTTCTCCTTTTTCTTCATATTCATGATAAGGTTGGTATTGACCCCGGTTATCTTGAAAGAGTTCTGGAGGCAGTGGGGTGTAAAGGTCTTCCTTCCTAAAAAATAATTTATTGTTTAAATATTCAAAATTGTATCAGAATTTTTTAAATATTTAATTTATTATTTTTATTTACAGATTTTTTATAAAGTCCTCTCGAGCTTTGGTCATAACTTGATCCCTTAATTCCAACTGAGTAAAAGTTCGAAACTTATCCCGATCCGGATCTAGCATGTTCAATCTCCCCACCAAATTCTTGTTCATTTGCTGTTGTCTTTGACGAATTTTTGCCAGTTTTTGCCAGATGTCTTCAGGAATGTTTAATTCGAACTCTGGAAGTCTTGCAATGCCGTATTCTGGAATGGTGTCATCAACGTTATCCCGAACATCATTGTTATCATCAACGTCTCTGGTTGGGCGTCCGTAAAGTTGACGGTTGAGACCGGGCCAGTTTTTGTCCGCACCGCACATGGTTTTGATGACGGGGGAGGTGCTGTTGTTGTCGTATTCGTAGGCCAGCTTATCATCGGAGCTTATCATGGACTCGTTCACGACAAACTGTAATTAAGATTTAAATTTATTTATATGTTTTAACTTAAAAATAGGATATTTTTAAATGGTTTATAGTACATTGCTTTTTCGCCGCTGTTGATCATTTCGACGAGCTTCGTGGACACTTCCAAGTCTTTCCTTTTCGTCCTGCAGCGCCACCTGTTCAGCAGCCACGTACTTCATTGTCGTCGGGTTCTGAACCGTGAAGGCATGCACCTGCTTATCAATCTTTTCCTGGACCATTTTATTGATTTTGCAAAACGCTTTTCTTGATTTTTCAGTGATCGGGAAGTAGAGTTCACTGGGGCAGTTGTGGACCTCAAAGTCGGGATGGATAAGCTTCAGTTTATCTTTGGATCCTAAGCCTATTGCTGCTTTATCTGTTGGAGGGATCAGTCCGGGATTGTCTAGGAGGAGGTTGCTCTTGAGAAGGCGTCCCATCCAGTGAGGATCAAAAGAGGCGTCTTGTTTGATTCGGTAGCCGTGGGAGGTGGGCGCTCGGCGTTTGTGGCGGTTGGATTTTGTGGAGATTTCGGGAATGGAGCCCCATGATTTGACGCGTGGGGGTGTGTTGATGTCCAGGTTCAGGTTCTGGGGATAACCTAGAAAAAAATAGAATAATTAATAATTTATTTTTAATTTAATAATATTTTACTGTAGGTTGATAATGATTGGAGGGAACCTTACCGAAGTAACGGAAGTTCCTCCGAAATGGAGGGTTATATTTTACTGGCTGTTTTGGTTGATCTATTGGATTGGCCAAGCGGTCCAAGGAGCTCCTAGTCCTTCGAGTAACGCATGGAGGGAGCTCATCCAAGATAAGCGACTTGTATTTGGAGGTCTTTTTGAAAGGCTCGTCCTGGAATAAAATAGACTTTTTTGAATTACTGCGGGCCACGGAGGTCTTTCTGTTATCAGAGGCGGAGCTTATCCGGATGTTGGGAATGGAAAGTGGGTTGGGGTTACTGGATGTTTGTGCTGGGGCTGTGGTGGTTGATGTTTGAGCATTGGTGGTGCCTGATTTTCGAACGTTGGCTGAGTTGGATCCTCGATTGGAGGTGGCGGAGGGGGATCCTCGAATGCTGGAATTGCTTCCTAATCGTTGTCCAGTTCCAGGGGCGGCAGCTGGATTGGGTTTTAGAAGGGCGTTTTTACTTGGAGAGGGGGATGGGCGTTTGAGCTCATCTCTTATGGAGGTTCGGGAGGCAATGCCCTTGGGTAACATGTTTATTCACAAATAATTAAATGTAAAGCAAGTAGTTGAAATAGTTTTAGATTTTTTCGAAATAATTAAGTTATTTTAGAGCTGGAGCAGTGTAGTATGGTATATAGGTAGTAGGTAGACAGTTGACATAGGTAAATTATTTTGAGAATAATTAAATTTTGATGTTAAATATTCTGAAAGAATAAATGTTACTTTTTGGATATCATTGGCAACCTTGATGAAAAATTTTATTGAGGCAGTTTAGTAGTTTCTTGGTAATTAAACTGCAATTTTTAATGACTTTTGTACAAAAAAGTAAATATTTTGCACAAAAATAGTTAATTAATGGTTCTATAATATTTTATTACAATTTATTTTTATAAATGCAATGGAGTCTATAACTTTTTATTGATTTTTTACTAAATTTTAGTAAACAATTACAAAAGAGTTTCTAGTAGACTACTGGGGTATTATTAGATATTACAGTGATACAGTGCACTTATAAATTATAAATTAATTAGGTACTTACAGTAAAAAATAATAGTCTAAACTACGAGTTTTTTTGCATCTATTACAGTTGAATGTACACGTTAACACTATAAAAAAAACTATCCATAAAAAATGGAAAATAATACCTAATTATTGTATAAGAATGAGATAACTGCATTACTAAGCTACTTTCTAGTTTTCGATTTATTTTTAGATAAAAACTACAATAAATTATTAACTAGCTTAGAAACTAATTGTTTGTTTTGTGCTAAATTTTCAATATAGTTTTGCCAGCACATCGTCAGGAGTCCTTTCCGCCAAAGCTGGTCTCCATTTGGTTTCGTCATCATCAAAAATCTTCACTTTGGATAAGGTGTGTCCGGATAACAGGGGCTTAATGAAGGCATAAATATAAGAAAATACCCAGGGAGCACGGATAACATAAGCTGCTCTTAATCTTTCTGGATAATTTGCTTCAAAATCTCGGAATGCGGCGAGAAGAATCTGAATAGCTGTAAAACAAGTATTAAAACAATAAAATTTTAATGTTTTTTTCGATTGCATTTTTGTAAAATTTTAAAGCCGTTTTTTGTTTATTTTTTTAGTCAACTTACTTTCATAGTGAGCAACTTTCCTGTAGCTGCATTCGGACAGATCCAAAACAATTACGAATTGGTTCCTCGTGGATTTTTCCACATGATAAATGAAATTTTCCAAAAGACAAAATCTAAAAAGCCAGGCATCTTCTTTCCAACCTTCTTCGATTCTGTCTCGAATACACCATCTTCCAATTGGAAGAAATATTACTGTTCAAAAAAATAACATTTAATTAATTTACATTACAAAGTAATTAATCGACATGAGGAACTATTTATTTATCGGTTTGAAAGTTACCTGCATATCCTTCTTTGTCTTGACCCAAATAATCAAATTTAAAATCATCAGCAATTATAGCAGGGGCTTTCCAGTTCAAATAGCCAGCAACATTGTTATCCTTCCGCCAATTTACCGACTTCATGAAAAATAGCAATAATTTAAAATAGTTAAATATAAATATAACGGTTTATTTAAAAAGAATACTGCGGCGTTGAACTATTTATATATTTTTTTCTCAGCAGTTGCCACCCACAAACTCAAAAAATCCCAAATCCCATTGTTATCCATTTTAATGATGATAATAACAATAACATTGAAAAAAATATCAAATAAGTGGGTTCTATCACGCAAATGTGGTCAACGATGAACAGACACGCTCGTTTAATTTAATGGAAATAATGAAATTATTGAAAAATGGAAAGGAAGTTTGAATAAAATATAAAACCTACTTTATTCTGAATTTGAATTCATAAATATTATAATATTTTTGTTATTTTTTACCTTTCTAAGCATATCCTCAGCTTTTGTGAGATCACCTTCTCGTGCTATATATTTCCAATATTTGCATGCGACATAGCAAAATGGCAACGGCAAGGCACGACACAGCATCGAGAAAAAACCACACAAAACAAAATACCAAATTTAAAAATAATCTCGTATTCTTTTTAAATTTCCATGAATATATTTAAAAATTATCACAATTTAACAAGCAACAAGACATTTTATAGAGCTTGATGACCACCAACTACCAACCTCTTAAAAACCGGAGTAATGTGTCATCATCTTGATTCAGATCTTGAACGGCTTCACGAAACTGTAACAATCACAAAAACAAATATATAAATATTATTTTCACAATCAACTTTATTCAGAATATTTCAAAAATCCCGCAATTTTGCATACTTTATTCAAAGAGTCGGTTTCCTTTTGATCCACCGCACAATCTGCCATTTTCCCTAGGGATTTTTTAATCCTAGAAATCCTAAAACAACAAAAATCACAAACACTTTACTTTACTTTAAGCACTTAAACGCCCACAATAAATTTAATCTCGACTAAAATAGTTAATAATCAACTGATTAGATCAAAATTAAAGTAAACTGTGCAAAATCTAAGTTCAAAGATAAATTATTATTTAAGCTTGCGAGCGTTATAGACCGCTACCAGTTGAGCACTGACCAGGTGACCCTCGTCCACAACGCAAGTAAATACCCATTCCAATGTCAGTTCATTAAACTGATCATAACAATTACATTTTTTTTTCATATGGCAAAATATTAGCCCTATTAACGGAGAAATTTCACATGCACATTATTATAAAAATAAATAGGATAAAATATTATGGCGTTTGCCTGACTCATACCGCTAACAACAATGCGACATGACATGATAACTCCAATAGGATGACATATATAACATGTAGGGATATAGCGTGATATATACCACGCCATTTTATAGATTATCCCAATATTAATATATTTTAGCGAATGTAGTTGGTTGACCCATTCAGCCAGAATAAAAAATATATAAAAGTTGGGTTAAAACAACATAGTAAACTGCAGTCGTCATCATGATCATCATCATCGTCGTCATAGATCTTGATATGGGACGCATCACGACACAGGATGCAGCTTATCTTGGACGTCATATATAATTTTTTTCTTGAAGAAAGATAATCTGATCCTGATCCTCGTGTTATTTTTTTTTTTTTTGCATTTTACGCACATGCAAGCATACAAGCTTTGTGTATTACGTAGGCAATGAAAAATGTTGTTCCAATCACAAATCCTATGCAAAACCGTTCACTTTATGGATGGGTCCAATTCATGCGATGAGATTATGAGATATAGGTAATATTGGAGTTCAAAGCTCCAAGATGCTAAAGATGCCAAAATAAGAAGAAAAAGTGAAGTGGCATATAAATGGCACAGGTTAGAAGTTAGGACAAGTTTTGTGAGAAGATGAATTTTTGATGAATAAAAATATAATAGAAAAATAATAGGTGGACTTGCCACTGGCCATGCCACCTCGTGGTTTTTCGTGCATAAAGGATTTTTACAACTTGCTGCTTCACTTGTCTTGAGGGCTTTTATGAATGAGCCCTTAGAAATGGGAAGGATGATGAGATGATGATGATAATGATGATGTCGATGACAAGTGGTAAGAAGAGAAGGAGATAAATGGATGTGCAGTTAAGTGTGGAGAAGGTTGTCTGTGTATGTATTTTAGTGTTAATTTTTAATGTATTTTTTGGATGTCAAGAGTCAAGATCAACTCAGCATGAAAATAATATGTAGTAATGCTATAAAGACAGGGATGATATGATGATAATAGGTAATTATTGACTTGAGTTTATGAGTTTATTTTTTGAAGGCTTTATTTTTGGAAACTTCTAGAATATTGTGTAAAAATGCACTTTTTTTGTTTAGTCATGTTTAATTACTTTTGGCACTTTACTTGGAAATTATTGACATGTTTCTATAAAACAATAAATTTTGAAGGTTGGGCATATTGCAAAATTGGAAAATATAAGAGATAAAGCTAAACAAATAAAAATAATTAAGAAAATTTGTAAGAATTTGTTCTATGATTGAACGATTAAAGTGCCCAAATAATATATAATGTGTAGAATGGTTCACTAGTTATTATGAGTGCATTGCCATTTGTTAAGTGCAGTAGTGGACGACAGACGACAGTTGAAGGTAAAGTTTTTTGGAGGTAAACCAAACTTTTAATTATCGACGATGAATAGGTGATAACTTAAAATAATAAACGAAGTGTAAGAATACGTGAGTAATTTTGAAAATATTTTGGGGCAATGTAAGAAACTCTATATTTTTAA
Source organism: Entomobrya corticalis (assembly GCA_034694325.1). NCBI lineage: Eukaryota > Metazoa > Arthropoda > Collembola > Entomobryomorpha > Entomobryidae > Entomobrya > Entomobrya corticalis. The sequence continues at coordinate 20,307 of JAQFYG010000365.1, read as the reverse complement.
AGAATCTGATTGAGTTTTATGTCAACTAGCTAATATTCATAATCGAGAATTCGTAAGATTGTAATCAAACCAGTATGAAAGCTGTCAGCATATAAACCTTAATTGGATTAAAAGCTAATTAACTATATCACATCTCATTTATACGACATCATCGTGTGTGGTTTTAAGACGTGATAGTATGCCATGTGCTGATTTTAGACATCAACTTCATAAAGTAAAAAATGTATAAAAATAGAGTGATCTAAACTGTCGGTTACTTTTTTTAAATAAAATAATAAATAATAACAATAAATAGGAACAATGAGCGAATAAATAACAATATACTTTGATGATCATCATGAATGAATGAAACCTCTAAACAAACAAATAGGTCATCGTAATCTAGCTTCAACTTCAACTTCTACCAAACCAGCCAAAAAACCTATAAATTAGGTCAAGTCAGAACATCATCAACCATTATGTCAGGAGAAGGAGAGGTGAAGCCCAAGAATCCTAAGAACAAAATTATAGAAGATATTCTCCCTCAACTTCAATTTCAACAACAATCAAGTCGAGAACCTCAGAAACTCTAAAAAGCTGAAGACCTCTTCTAAAAACCAAAAAGGATGCCGTGCAAGTGGAAACTGCAAACGACTGCAATTAAATGAAGCATGGCATGATAATGATAAAAATATTGAAATGTTATTGAATTACATATACCTAGTCTAATAGCTTGATAGTTATGGTGGTTCACAAATAATTTGGATGAATGTCAATAAAAAAAACTTGCGTCTTGCGTGATGAATGGTTATCAACAATGTAATTTTGAATAGCGGTAGTGGTGGTATGATGTCATCATATTTGTTATTTTTTCCCGATAATTATGAAAATGGAAGTAAAATGGATCCTGGGTCATGATCTTGTCAAAATCTGTCGATTTTCTTTCTTTTTGGTTTGAATACTCGTAAACTGTTCATAACCAATAGTTTCCAACTATTTTGATCAATTATGACGCCAAAACCTATCAAACTTTTTAATCAAATGAGGAACACTTTGTTGAGCTTTGCTGATCTTTGTGACTTCCTACTTTGTACTTTCATCATTAAATATGTGATGGAATGTTTTTTGTCTTAAAACTATTTAAATGACCAATTAATTTCCAGTCAAAAACAGTTAAAATTCTGCTTCTGCCAAGAAAAGTATATAAAACTGTAAAATAATTTTTAGGTACAAATAACCAGAATGTTAGGTATAAAATATATATCATCAGGAGGAGATATGATGTGGAAAAACACGTTATCATGAAGCAATTTACACATGTTGAATTTATAATGATAAGCTTGTCACATAACATACATCACAAGTATTTTTTTATATGTATTTTTCGCCTTGAGAATACAAATCGTGAACTTGTCGCCTCGTGTCGACTGGTCAGTGTGGTCATTTCCACTGACTAACGCACTTGTTCTATGTAGTTTTTCTATTTAAAAATATTTTGCTAAGAAAATGTGATGATATAATTTTTAATTTTCAAGGTTAAAGGTCAAATTATTATTTGCTGCCTGGATGTCTTGAAGATATGATAAGATATTTTCTTGCAAAACTTATTTTTCTCAATGAATGGGATAGTTCTTATAGGTTACTGCGTAATAGACTGAATGGGATTATTAATCTTAATTAAATTTCCGATCAAAATTTTTAATGAAGCTTAACTTTAATTGGCATAAAATTTTACGAATTTCTATACAAATATATTTTTAAGCATTGAATCTTACATTTTTCCTGGTTTTCTTTTGGTAGTTTTATAAACAAATTTAATTTGTTCCTTTTCCTATTTTACTTTAACCAATTTTTTTCCGATGAATCACACAATAAAATTGGTACACTGACCGTTACACAAAATTTGACTATTAAATAATAATAATATAGGTTAAAAGAGCAACAACACTACTTAAAAATTTATTAGAACAAAATACTAAAGAAAAAGGGACGTTCCAATCGTACATAGAATAGTACAGTGTTTATTTGCTTTTTAATCATGTCACTTTTCGTCACTTCACTATAATTATTTTATACGACGCCAATATTTTTTGGCCGTATGACCGTAACCTTGCAATATATAACCAAAAGCTTTACAAAATCTAAAAGAACTTTACTTTTTCAACTCAACTAACATCTCCAACCCATTTCTCGAGAATAAAATAGGACATCAGATCATGAGGCTCTCTCGAGTCTCGACTCGATTCTCTAAAAATTCTCGAACAAACAGGTAGGGTTCCTTAAAGATAAAAAAATGATTGTCGATTTGTTTGTGACTTTTAGTTTTTTTGATAGTGGCGTTGTAGTTGCGGCAATGTAAACGAAAGTGTAATCAGTGATGATGGTAATCAGTGGTCATCATCACGATTCGTTTAAAAGAGATATGGACGGATAGTTTAAGCGCTGCATACACAAAAAATATTTTGTCAATAATTTTTCAAGTGGCAACGGCAAGTTTTTTTCCGAGATGATTATGACCAATGGTCACTTCCACGAAATAATTTTTGTTTGAGGATGTGAATATTATGGATTATAAACATGTGCTATGAAAATATTAGCAATTTTTTTATTCTATATCCTACTATACTACAAATATATTATCTTGGATTATTAGTATGACTTTGACGATTATAGTGGATTTGTAGACAAAATAAAAAATAGATGTAAAGTAAGATAGGATGTGACACAAAAGAGTAGGAAAATAACCCTTATTGCTTCAGCCTAGAGCATTTTTACTTTGTTCTCAATAATAGCAGGTTGTTTTATATTATTTTCGCTTTTGCTTCTTGTGGTTAGCCTCATTGACAGATCAATTTATGCGCTTATTTTTAAGTGTATCCTTGAACAAGGAAATTTTTGGGGTAGAAAATTACAAAAAAAACATTTTTGACGATTTTTTTGTAAGTTTTTAATAGGCACTTTTGTGCGTGCTTTATAATATGTACATGTTTATATGAAAGGTTGAAACATGAAAATTATGTTTTATTGCTTTCATTTTCAACAAATTGTAAAATATTAATATTTTTAATCTTGAGCTTATTTTTTACGTGATATTCAAGGAAATCGAAAATATTGAGTTTGTGTTTTTACTTACGTTAAAGCTTGCAACATGATGAATTTTTGGATGTAAGTCTTCAATTCCAAATGAAAATTTTGATGATAATTTTTATATTTTATTTTGATAGTTTCTCTTTTGAACTTGTAAATTAGAAAGGAAAAAATATTTAAAACGAAAACTGGAAACCCAAGAACGTTTTCACTATGAATCGATGAAATCTCAATGTTTTTTCTTTATGATGATTTGATGATGAAAGGGTTAAGTTGAGACTCGAATGGACGACGATGCTAATTTCTTGACTTGCTGACCGATTGAGACGTGAAATTGCTCTGATTGCGCTTAATGAACTAAAATAAATAAATAAAACTGTGCTGGAGACTGGAGACGGCACAGTTGAAATGAAACACGAAAAATATAATCGTCTTTCAAGTTACACGCTTAAAAAACTTGACCTAGTCGAACTTTTTATTTTTTTTGTCCTTGGAAATTTTACAAATATTCCGCAGATGAGCTTAAGAAAACTGCTACTGTTTTATGATGATATAATGATGACGACTTTTTGATGAAGATGATGAAGAGATGCTTATCTTTTTGTTTTGACGTAATTTGTAATATATAGCTGTAGTTCAGTCAGATCTACTTTTTTTGAAGATGAGGAATGTATAGGCGATTGGTTTTTTCATTAAATAAAACTAAAGCAAGTTTTAGATCTAATATTGGAAAACAAGTCGTAAAACAAGAATAACATTTTGGGATTTACGCAAAAAATATTGAAATCAAGTCAACTTATTGCTTATTGCCAATTTGCTACGGCAACAGCTAAGAAATGAATATTCAGAGCAGAATGACGTTCAAGGAAAACTGAAACGGGAATGGGATCTTTAGAGATTAGCTTCAGGGATCGGTGTACTCTGAAATTGAAAAGAAAACAACAAAGTTGATATTTGATACTATTTTGTGTATGGGGGATTCCCCAGTGCCTCTGCATCTACTTGGTAGCTTTTCTTTACTGCAAAAATAAATTCGAGAATTTCAAGAATTGTCTTGAAAGATGACCATTATTAGTACGATTACTACTTGGTGGTGATGGTGACGGACGACTCCCTTGGTAAAAAAAATATTAAAATAAATTGCTATTTAGTACCTACAGAAATAATCATGTAGTTTTAGCTCTAGTCCTGGTCTCTTGTCAAAAACAGGTTCTACTAAAGATTTTGCACGGTTTTTGGGCAAGTACAGCGTCCAATTCTCCACCGCCTTTTTTAACAAAATGATAGAGTATGGACCAGGACCAGTGAAACCAGAAAAGAGATCTGAAGAAGCGATGCAAAAAAATCCGAAAACACCCGTAATGGCATGACAACCTTGGCATCAAGTATAAAGTACAGTGCAGCCTCTCTATAATTGCATCCCAAGGGGAAAGAAAAGTTGTGCAATTATGGAGAAGGCATTGGTGAAGAGACCTTCCTTGTTCCTTATATATGTATTTGGCAATTATAACAAGGTTTTCCATTATAATTGCATATTGTGGATATTATAGAGAGGTTTTATTTACTACTCCATCTGTAAATTTCAAAAAGGCGTTTTTAGAACTGCATCTGGAAACTAAAAAAACTTCATACTGTAAATATTGTGGATATTTTGGTATATGGAATATATTGCTCTTGGTCGGGCACCAAATCAGTAGAATGTAGGATTTTTGTAGAATTATAAGGGAGCAAGGGAAAGAAAATACAATGCAATTATAAGGCAAGGATATTACAAAGGATAAAATAATAAAGATGAAACATAACACTGAAAATGGAAGAGTGAGGAAAAGGTTGGAAATTATATCGAGGTGCCATTATATCAAAGACAATTATAGAGAGACTACACTGTATTTGACAATGTCTTTGTTGTTTTCTTAGAATTTTGTTAGGTACTTGAAAAAATATAAAACTAACCTAGGAAAATATTAAAAGGTTTAATTTTTACACAGTCGAAAACAATGAAAATTGAATTGACATGGAAGTTTTCATGCATGTTATGCATCGGAGGAGAGAATAATATTTTGTTCGGGTACAGGTGTCAGTATTTAGTAAAACTATATATTATTATTCTTAGGCACATTGTATTCTGTACTGTATTAATTTCACGAAGAAGAAGAATCAGGATCTTTGCTTTGTAGTAAATGTGACTATACAATTTTCAAAATTTTAAGGCGTCAAAATTGTACAAGTTCAAAAAAATATAAAGTTAATATAGTAATTTAGATTTAGTATCTAGCTTTGTGAAAAGAACTGGTGACCTTTTGGCTAAAAATAATGAGCAGCAATCAAAATTATCAACGATGCACAATAGTAAATAATAGAGTGTTATTTAAAAAATGATAAGTAATTACATAAATTGTGATTTGTTGATGTCCTTTTTTATTGCAGTTTTTTGCCTGAGTGCAGCACAGACTGCATAAAAATTTGCAACTTGAGCAATAGAAAAACGTGTGGCGTGTGTGGCAGGTAACATTGACTTCCTGTTTGTCCATGAATTACCTGCCTCTATGGTCTGCGCAGTAGCCAACAAAATTATAGAATATTTTTCAGTAGTCGTCATCCTGGGTTGCCTGTATACTTATTATTGCTTGTCGTAAATCAAAAATTGGTTTCATGGTTTGTGGATAGTAAAATCTGCCATCTTGTGAAGTAGATGACCATAGAAAAAAAATCTAAATTTTGCACTTAAGCGTGTAGGTATTTATGATCATAAAATGAAATCATCATCCTTGTTGACCAGACCAGACAAAACTAATTTTTTATTATGAAGGCAGGTGCTGTGTACATAAATTGCATGCAAAAATATTTTTAAGAAGGTACATCACACGCGAATTGGCTAGAATGTTGTGAAAATGAGACACGCTATAAAACATTTTTCAAATATATAATATGTAGAGATGTTGTATCTTGTAGGATTTTATTGTTTTTTTGGCAATTTTGTTGCTCCAATGAGAAAATCAAACTGGATTATAAAATGATGAATCATGACCCAAAAGATTTACAAGTAGCTATGATGATAATTAGGGTTGTTTGTGGTCCCAGAGTCCCAGACTAACAACAATAAATGTGTATTATTTATGCTATTTGTTAAGTAAATATACACTTCAAGGTGAGCTAGATACAAAAAGGTAGATTGATACTAATTTATCATATAATATATTTTCTGAGAACTATTTTCTGATTTGTAGGGGGCTTCCATTGCTTTGAAGAATTTGTTACAAATTCTCAAAAATTTTAATTAAAACTACAAATGTTTGAAAAATTGAGTGCATCTTTCAAAAAAACAGGGAGTTAAAATGCAAAAATTCGTAAAAATATTAAGTTGCATGAAAGCGGGTAGTATCACCGATCATTTTCAGGATGTCATCTCAATTTTTATGACATATATTTGGTTTCAACATTTTTGTTGTGTTGTTTTCATGCAGTTTTACTCCCCTAACATACAGTGTATTTGTAATAATTAAATATTTTATAATATATTTTATTGTATGATATTTTAGACCGCCAGCATTGGGTTATCAAGATGATTGCTGCTGGAATAAATAAATGAAGATTCTATTTTAATTCATGATGTAACATTTAATTATACTAATAATTAAAAATTCATTAATATTAATATTGTACTAATGTTATTTGTTTTATGTAGTTTTGTATGAAACTAATTAGGATACTCTAATTGAAGTTATTATGTCGTTTTTAAAGCAAATTTGTCAATATGATACATTATGTTTCACTGGAAATTCCTAATAATCGTCTTTGTTGTACTTTATGTCGCTAATTATGATGAAAACGACAAATGCGTACTAACTTTTAAGTTAACATAGTACATTACATTAAAACTATTTTCTCTTTAAAACTTTGAAAAAACGTAATTTTATTGAAAAGTCATTAAGTGAACTTTAACCTTAAGTTTGAACTATTCAAATTTTGCAAATTGGCAATGATTATAAAAATTTGCATTTCGCATCGAAGGAAAATGTAAATACTGACCCGAACGTTCATGCAACGTTCTAACTACCGCTTCCAATCGTTCATGGTACATCTTTTGAAATTGAATAGTACTTCCGTTTCCGAATTCCAACGTCGAAGTCTGATGCTCTATAAATACCCGGTCTCTTCCAAGTGAAAGGTCATTATTTGATCGGCGCTTCGTGTTGTCTGACCTCCCCAAAAAAAATATCCAGCTAAACAGCCGTTCCGAGCCTGAAAACTTGAGAGAAAAATGTCTTAATTTTTATTTTTCTCATTGTTTCCTTACGCTCAAAATTTGTTGAATTTTGACGCTCGAGATATTGTCCAAGTTATTTTTTTAGACATTTTGTTTGGAACCTGCAAATTGATAAGCGGAAATCCTAAATTGAATGGCACCAATTGCCAAGGATAACGACCCTGATAGCTCGGAAAGCGGTTCGGAAGCTTCAGAGCGAACGGTAATAATGACACGTTCCAAAGCAGTCCAACAACCAGTTGTGGATCTGAATCATCCTGAAAACTATGCAACGAATCGTCCACTTCGGTAAGTATTCAGCATTTTAAATAATTATTTTTATCGTTCAACATTTAATTGTGATTTTGTACTTTAAAACTATGTAATAATTTTGGTTTTTTTACACAGGACGACTCGTAATCAGAACCCTGTTTATAGGGATATACCAAATCTGGAATACAATAAGCAAACTTACATCAGCAAACCCAAAAAGAAGGGCCCTGGACCAAAACCAAAGAAGCTGACTCCTCGCCGACAGAATATCATTACAAACTTTCTGAAGGCACTTGTCGCCCAACCTGGGAAACAGGGCTTTGTTCGAGCTCAATGGAGAGTTGAACTGATGCGGAGACTCCGGGAGCTTTTAGGTCGTGGCGGTACAGTTTTATTTCCTGTGACTAAATTTGATCTCAGCTATTGGTTAAATGACAAGAAATTTGCAGAGGTAAATTTTACAAATTTTCAAATTATGAAAAGGTAATAATTTTAATTTAATTTGCAGATAATCACATATATATTTTTTATATTTTTTTACAGATTTTGAAAAAATTGGAGCAAGGAGGTGCTTCTACTGCTCCCTACCAGAATGAAGATACCTCTGCCGACAGTCAACCAGGTCCATCTGCAGGCGTCTCCGTATTCAGACCAGCACCTGCTCCAGGTGACAGCTCCTCCAAGAAAAGGAAGGCTCCTCAAGAGGAAGAGGACGATTATAAGCAAATTGCTAGGCGATTAACCAATCAGCCCCAAGTACAAATTGAGCCCTTGGACTTGACCAAATACAAATCCAAAGGAAAGAATGGCGTCACACTTCGTGGTCCAGCACCAGCGAATCTGACAAGTCGCCAGGAGGAAGGAAGAGCTCCTGTTCCAGTACAACCTTTGCCGGATATTCAGGAGGATCCTGGAAATATTGAGGATGACCAATACCAGGCTGAACCAGAGGTTCCTAGTCAAGATCCTTCCGGTTTGGAACAACAACAACAGGAGGATAGAGCGACCGTTGATAACCAAGAGGATGTGGATAACGAGGTCGTCGTCGTTGCCAGTTCCTCAGAGTCCTCGTCATCGTCAAGCTTCGCCGCCGCATCTACTTCATCACTAGTTGTTCATCATCCGGCTCCAGTTGTTCCAGCTCCACTGGGGTCACTAGGGCGACCTGAGATCATCCGGAATCCTTTGTCTCGAGATCCACCGGCACCAGTTGTCCAAAATGATGGTCAACGTACAGCCATGAAACAATTGCGTTATAACGCTGGTCAGATGGTTCGCATTTATAATGGATTCATTGAAAACGGATATCCGGAGGGGATGAATAGCGAACTGGTCCAGCATTTGCTCAACGCTGTTGTTGCGGCCTTATATGATCACAGATTCAATTGATTGATATTGATTTGAATCTGCACCTGATCTATTGTTCTTGTTAATTTTTTTGAATTTTATGTATTTTTTCATAATTTCAAATTCATTAATTGTTCTTTTCATTTCTGCTATCAATGGTCAACGGTGCTGGAAAAAGTTGATATGTTGTTCTTATAATTGGCTGGTCTGTTGGTTCTCAAAATGTAACATTTTTGGAGGGTTATAAAATGTTTAATAAAATATAAATATCATCCTCATTCATTCATTAAAAAACATATTTGTTAAATTTATCTTGTCGTCCGGCATTTTTTATTCATAATCAAATTCTTGGACAGAATATTTAAAAGGTTATGCCGACTCATCATCAAAAATAAAAAAATCATTACGTTTATCATCATCATCACTGTCATATATTTATTAAGTTTAGTTTAAAGAATACACGGAGAAAGCAACAAAAACCAAAAAGTGAAAGCGATATGAAATCATGTAAATTTTAAGGCCAACACAAAACTATAAAAAAATCGACTACTTTACGTTTCTAAAGGAAGTCGTTACAAAAACGTTTACTGACTGGAAGAAGAGGGAGAAAACGTTTACATTCATTTAGAAAGTGACAGACAAATAATAACAGGAAATTAAATTGATATATATTTTTTTACTATATCCAAAGTATTTCCGGTCTAAAGGTCACTACAAATCATTAAATCATTCATGGCAACTAACAAACAAAGATAAAGCAAACAATCAAACAGAGTACAAATGTATCTGAAATAATATTTCTCTGTCATTGTGTTCATCATCATTTTTTCAATTTGTTGAGTTGTTTTTTGTAAATAATTGATTGCAATTTGTCTACTGCTACCAAACGTTCATGATACATCTTTTGAAAGTGAATACTTCCACCAATTTTGGTGTTCAATTCCGATGCCCTATAAATACCGGGTCTCTTCCAAGTGAAAGGTCATTATTTGATCAGCACTTTGTGTAGTCTGATCTCTCCAAAAAATCCAGCTAACCAGCCGTTCCGAGCCTGAAAACTTGAGAGAAAAATTTCTTAATTTTTATTTTTCTCATTGTTTCCTTACGCTCAAAATTTATTAAGTCTTGAAGCTCGAAACACTGTCCCAGTTTCTTTTCGAGTCAATTTTTCTGGAACCTGCAACTTGCTAAAACGCAAATTCTAAAAATAATGGCGCCAGTTGCCAAGGATAACGGACCTGACAGCTCGGAAATCGGTTCGGAATGTTCCGAGGAAACGGTAATAGGAGTTCCCTTCCAGAGGGAACCCCGTTCCAGAGGAGCCCAACAACCAGTTGTGGATCTGAATGATCCTCAGAACTATGCAGCAGATCGTCCAGTCCGGTAAGTAGTACTCAACATTTTATATAATTATTTTCATCATTCAACATTTAATTGTAATTTTTGATCGTAATAAACTAATAATTTTGATTTTTTTATACAGGACGACCCGTAATGAAAACCCGGTTTACAGGGATAGGGATATACCTTACGTGGAATATAACAAAGAAGCTTACATGAGTAAAGCCAGAAAGAAAGGTCCTGGCCCGAAACCAAAAGAGTTGACGCCTCGCACAGAGAATATGATTTCAAACTTTCTCCGGGAAATTGTCGCCCAACTTGGGCAACAGGGCTTTGTCCGCGTTCAATGGAGAGCGGAACTAATGCAGAGACGTCAGCGGCTTTCAGGTCGTGGCACCACAACTTCAAATGCAGTGACGAATCTCGATCTCAGCCATTGGTTAAAAGACAAGAAGTTTGCAGAGGTATTTATTATCCACAAATTATCAATCGAAAAGTAAATTATTTTAATTTAATTCGGAGATAATCTAATATTTTATTATTTTATACAAATTCTGGAAACATTGGAGCAAGGAGGTGCCTCTACTTCTACAGGAGCCCAGGTTAATGAAGATTCCTCCGCCGACAATCAACCAGGTCCATCCTCAGGCTTCTCCCTATTTAGACCAGCACCTGCTCCAGGTGGAAACTCGTCCAAGGAACGGAAGGCCCCTCAATTTGAAAGGAATCACTATAAGCAAATGGCACTACACTTACCCGTTCAGCCCAATGTGGTCATTGAACCCTTAGACTTGACCAATTATAAATCCAAAGGAAATAATGGCGTCACACTTCGTGGCCCGACGCCAGCAAATCTGACAAATGGCCAGGAGGAAAGTAGAGCTCTTGTTCCAGTTCCGGCTCATGTGCGAGATATTCAGGAGGATCCTGGAAGTATTAAGGGTGACCAGTACCTGGCTGAGGCTCCTTGTCAAGGTCCTTCCGGTGGGGTACAACAACAACAACAACAACAACAACAACAGGAGGAAAGGGGAGCCATTGATAACCAAGAGGAGGTTGTCGTCATTGCCAGGTCTTCCCCGTTAAGCTTCGCCGCCGCATCTGGATTTAATTCTGCAGTAGCTGAAGCTCCAGTTGTTCCAGTTCCAGAGCCATTGGGGCGACCTGAGATTGTTCGCAATGCTTTGTTTCGAGATCCACCGGCACCAGTTGTCCGAAATGTAGATCAATATATTGCAGCCTTGGTTCAATTGCGACAAATGCGTTATCATGTTTCTCAGATGGTTCGCATTTTTAATGGATTCGATGAAGGTGGGTTTCCGGAGGGGATGAATGGCCAGCTGGTCCAGCATTTGCTATACGCTGCTGTTGCGGCCGTTTATGATCCGAGACTTGCCTGATTTAATTGTTGATAATGTTTGAATATGCACCTGATCTATTGTTCTTGTCGATGTCTATATGAATTTTATGCATTGTTTCATAATTTCGAAGTAATTAATTGTTCTTTCTGATTTCTGATATCAATGGTCAATGTTGCTGGTAAAAGTTGATATGCTGTTGTTATAATTGGCTGATTGGCCGGTTTGTTGGTTCTCAAAATGAAACATTTTTGGGGGTTTATAAAATGTTCAATAAAAGATTAGTGTGATTTTCATTCGTTCATTTAGTAAAACATATTTATTAAATCTCTCTTGTCATCTGGCATTTTTTATTCATAATGATCAAAGTCTTGGACAGATTATTTAAAAGGTAAAGGTGATTCACTATAAAAAATTACAAATTATTACGTTTATCATCATAACTATAATGTATTAAGTGTAGTTTTACGAATACACGAGAAAACTACGAAAAGTGAAAGCGTATGAAATGCCACGTAAATCATGTAAATTTGAAAGCCAGCACAAAATCATAAAATATCTAATCCTTTAAATTTCTACAAGAAGTCGTTACAAAAACGTTTGCAGACCGGAAGAAGGCGGAGAAAACGTTTACATTGATAATCGAAAACAAAAACCTAATTGATAGTCCTGATAGTCCGACTTTTGTTACAAGTTACCCAAGATCCTATGACAGTTAAAATTGTAAAAAAATAAAGCCAACATTTGATGCCAACTTTAGTTTGCGGATATGTACATATATTATTAAATTAAACTATTAATGTGTTTGAAAGAGAGTTTGTGTTACCTTAAGAAAGCTTAACAATTAGTCTAAAGACACATTAGAAATATTTTCTCATTGCCAAAACTCCGTTTGTTGTGTTATAAATTATGGAATAAATGTAATCTGTTCGAGTAGCCTTTTTAACAGTTCCCAGTGAACTATAACTAAACGCCAAATTGTTTATTCCCAACAAACTTCTCCACAACAACTTTGCCCTCCAAACACTTTTCGCCGCTGTTTTAGCACAAGATCGCCTCCATTTTTGTTTTAATTGCGTACTTTGTTCATTAGTATGTACCATATGATTCAATATAACAACCATCGTAATAGTAACAAAAAGAGCAAACGCTGGAATGAATAAATAAATTTCTATTGGAATCAGACCCCACATTACAATTATAACAATAAAATATAAAACCAGCAAACAAAATGAAGCTGCCAGTGTTATGGTTATCATGAAAGAAGCAATATTGTTAGTTTCGAAAAATAAAATTTGTAAAGTTTTCCAGTCGTTTATCACTTTCTCGTTAAACTCGGGTCTGTTGCTAATATTTTTAATACAATTGTTAAGAACGAATAATCCAATCATGCCTTGTATCGGCACAGTTCGGCACTGAGTACTTCCTTCAACGATACACAGGACAACAACCGTGATTCTAAGCAACATTATTAGTATTGAACCTGAAAACTTTTGAAAATAGTGCGGAAACAGATTTTTGAATACAAAAAATGTTACATCCAAATTTAAATAGAGCACAGGCAATATCAGCAGGAAAGGAATTATTGTTATTGATATTATTAGCATTAGAGAAACTATAGATAGTAGATCTAATTTTCCATTTTCTAGCCATAAAATTTGTAAACTAAATTTTTGGGAATACACGGGATTGTGTTTATTGTAAAGAATTGATTCAAATTTTAAAAAAGCATTAGCAAGTGGAACGATATCTGATGATTGTTCTTTTGCAAGAACATGGTAAACTGTTAGAAGAATTAACACAAGGAATAGTTGGATAACTACCACTATGACTTGAAAAATTTCATATTTTTCTGGATGTTGTAGGCAGTCTAGAAGAATGTATAAACAGCTTGGAACAATAATTCCTGTACAAAGAGCGAGGTTGATAAATTTCCATACAAGAACGCGAGATTCTAGAGAAAATTTTTTAGCCCTAGTATCCCAGAATAAATATGAACGATACCGGAATATATTGTCGGTAATAGTTGAGTTGAGATCCAGACAAAAGTACATGAGAGGTGTCGGCATCGTAAATGATAACGTTTTCAAATTTAACTTGATATTAAGTAATTTGATGTTGGTTGATCGGGAGACAATAGGTTTCTGTACAAATGAATGCAATTTTAATGCAAGTGAATTTAATATAGATACTATCAATATGCTTCATTAAATGTAATTATCTTCAAGGTAGATATTATTTTAAGATGAAAGCCTCAAAACCTGCTGCTAAGTTTATGAAATTGTCATTTACAAAAATGCTTAAATTAATCTCGAGACAAAGTATACTATGATTTGTCCTTCTTATAGCAATTGAGCTCATAAAAATGGCTCAAAATATTTCGTCTATTAAACTTTTGTGGAACAAACTATTTTGCAAATTACATCGTGTTCTTTGTTTTAATGTGTACTTGCTTTTTTGCCATTTTCTAAAATGTCAGCATTAAAGTTAATTCCCAAGGTTTTTAAATGAATTCATGTAGATATTTATAAAATTTGGAATAGTTTTTACCTTGGTTATAAAATCATAGTTTAGACACTTTTATTGTTATTTGTATTATTTACAGAAAATTAAAATCCGTATGAAATTATTTGTTAGGCATTTCACTCAACACAATACTACTTTTGAGTGTCAGGCTCGTTTACGTATTGCCAAAGAAAAATTAGCAGTATAGCAAATTACAGAGTCGATGAAATTTGTTTTTGTCGCCTTTTTTACATTTCCTAAAGAGCTGCAACTGAACGCCAAGCCATGAACTCTTTTTACATATTGCTTTAACAATTAAGGTCTACGAATGTTCTTTTCTGCTATGTTTGTATCCATTTGTGCTTTAGTCGCTAACTTTCTTCATTAAAATGAATCATAAGATGAAATATTACAGCCAGTACTAAAATAAAAACTAATCCAAATGCAGGTAAACAATGTAAATTTTATTTGGAAGCTTTCCCCACATTACAATTCCATCTGTGACGAATAACACTAACAAATATAATGTTGCATCTAGACCCAATGTAAGCAAAAAGGATGCAATATTGTTCATTTTTAATATCAATTTTTAAAACTGAAAAAGTTATTATTGCATTTTCATTTAATTTGAATTTTGTGCATACATTTAGGAAACAATAATTAGTGCAACTGTAGCAATTAACAGTATGGTTCAAAACTGGGGAACTGTGTACACCCTTCAATAATACAAAAGACTGCCACTGTTGTTCTCAGCAAAATTATTAGAATATAAATGAAAATATTAAAAGATTCAATAGAATCATGTATTTGAAGAAGAAAAAAGGTGAATCCAGTTTCATGTAAAGTATTGGTACTGGTAACGTAAAAGAAATAATTGTTAGGAAAACTATAAATAAGAGCATCACAATAAATATAATGCCAGGTTTCCCATCTTGTAGCCAAATACGTTGAAAATGTACGTTTTGGGTATCGGTTTGTTTGTATCTGTTTAAAATATTTGTTTCAAAACTAAGATACGCGTTGTCAAGATTAACAATGTCAGTTGATTGTTCTTTTGAGGGCACATAACAAATATTGAGAATAAGGACTGCAAAGAAAAGTTCCACAAAGGCAGATATCATCGGAAATAAATTATATTTTTTGAATGATATAAGTAGTCAATCAGAACAAAAGAGCAGGTTGGAACTCCTATTCCTGCAACCAAAACATAACTTATGATTTCCAGGATAAGATGTGAAGAAACTGACATGTTTTGGAGTTTCTGATGTCCCAAAATAAATCAGAACGCTAGCCGAACAGTTTGTCTGTGATATCTTGGTTCAGCTCCAGACAAAAGTACATCAGTGGCAATGGCATGGTGTGGTCATAAACATAATTTTGCTGTCTTTTATGCATGAAAATAATGTTACCTTTACAAAGATGTTGGCCAAACTAATGGTATGTTTTTGCGAATAATATTTGATTGTTACATTTCTAATGTAGTACTCATTGCCTCATAAAATAACAATAAGTTAATTTGGTTGAAAGTATACCACTTGCAAGTTTGCAACTACTGACCATTGAATTATCGACTTTACTTTGTACAAATAAAACAGCTTAAGTATCCTCAATTATGTCTAAAAATGTTTTATGGCCCTGTAAAATTGCAGTTGACTTTAGTTTAAAGGACATCAGCAAAAACACAACCTATAACTTCATTAGTCACATTGCTACAATTCAAATGTATAGGAATTGTTTATGGTGTAAAACGGAAATCTTTAAAATATCAGACAATAAATGCTTTGGAAAACATTTTTCAAATTAAAAGCATACGTATTAAACCTATTTACTGACGGAAGTTATAATTGGATACAGAAAATGTTTACGTTTAAGGAAAATACAAGTGGAACATAATTCCTCTCGGATAATTAGTAAATTGGCAAAATCTCACTAAATTTTGGCTTTTTGAATTAATCGTGTAAAGAATTGTATGCGCGTTTCCCAAATATTCATCTATTGTAAAATGGAATACTACGATGAATTTACTAACCTAAATAGAATTTGGCCAAGGTGAAAAAAGTGGCAAAAAGTTTATTTACAATAACACTAATATTTTGACAAATGCTGTACTTATATTTATTTAATAACACAAGGTGCTTAATATGTATAAATTGTAAAAACAATTCATTAAAAACATCTACATTTATTCAAACACTGTTTTAAAAATTCAGCAATTTGATAGTTTGAATAAGATTTTAGGCAATAGAAACAAAGAAAACACGTTGCAAAGTACAAGAAATGAACAATAAACTCACTAGCTATACTTGGTACTTGTCAATATAAAATATTTGAACGGTTTTACAGTTTCATACATAGTTACGGCAGTATTGAACATTTGTGCAATCTTAAAAGGGTTAGCAACTAGTCTCAAGGTAAATTAAAAATATTGTCTCATTGCCAAAACACCATTTGCTGTGTTATAAATTATGGAATAAATGTAATCTGTTCGAGTAGCCTTTTTAACAGTTCCCAGTGAACTGTAACTAAAAGCCAAATTATTTATTCCTAACATACTTTTCCACAACAACTTTGCTCTCCAAACACTTTTTGCCGCTGTTTCAGCACAAGATCGTCTCCATTTTTGTTTTAATTGCAGACTTTGCTCATTAGTATGTACCATATGGTTAAATATTACAAACATCGTAATAGTAACGACAAAAGCAAATGCTGGAATGAATAAATAAATTTCTATAGGTATCAGACCCCACATTACAATTATCACAATAAAATATAAAACCAGCAGACAAAATGAAGCTGCTAGTGCTATGGTTGTTATGATAGAACCAATATTGTTCGTTTCAATAAATAAAACTTGTAAAGTTTTCCAATCATTTATCACTTTTTCGTTAAACTCGGGCCTGTTATTAATATTTCTAATACAATTGTTAAGAACGTATAATCCAATCATGCATTGCATTGGCACAGTTCGGTACTGTGTACATCCTTCAACTATTCCGAGGACAACAACTATGATTCTAAGCAACATTACTGGTATTGAACCTGGAAACTTTTGAAAATAGTGTGGAAACAGATTTTTGAATACAAAAAATGTTACATCCAAATTTAAATAGAGCACAGGCAATATCAGCAAGAAAGGAATTATTGTCAGTGATATTATTAGTATTAGAGACGCAACAGGTATTAAGTCTAATTTTCCATTTACTAACCGTACAATTTGGAAACGAAGTTTTTCGGGATAAACGGGATTGTGTTTATTGAAAAGAATTGCTTCAAATTTAAAAAAAGCATTAGCAAGTGGAACGATATCTGATGATTGTTCTTTTGCGATTACGTGGTAAATTGTTAGCAAAATCAACACAAAAAATAGTTGAATTACTACCACTATGACTTGAAAAATTTCATATCTTTCGGGATGGTGTAGGCAATCTAAAAGAATATATAAACAGCTTGGAACAGCAATTCCTGTACAAAGAGCGAGGTTGATAAATTTCCATACAAACACGCGGGATTCTAGGAAAAATTTTTTAGCCCTAGTGTCCCAGAAATAATATGAACGATACCGGAATATACGATCGGTGATGGCTTGGTTGAGATCCAAACAAAGGTACATAAGACTAGTAGGCATTGTAAATAACTAAACTTTGAAACTTGGCTTAATGTTAAGTAATTTGATGTTGATTGACCGGAACACCAGAAGTTTGTAACTTTTGGCCTAGACGATTGCAATTTTTAAACAAATAAAATAATTATCAGTATGCGTAGGGATTCCAGAAAGTCTTTAGAAAACTTCATGAGCTGGTATTTCCTGTAACATGCAACTAAAGGCATCCAGTTTACTTTTATCAAAAAAGAGACAAACATCCCTACTTAGGAAAAAATATTGAAGCTTTAGTTTATTTTGATTCTGAGCTGTACGTGAACAAATCTTACTCTTGAATCAGTATCCAAAAAGGTGTCGATCAAATATCAAGTTCTTATACTTGGAAGACCTGCCGGGAAAATGTGTTAGGCCAGAGGTAAAAAACAATATGGAGAAAATCATTCCCTGTTTGGCTACTATTTACCACTAAACGAAAAAACTGATCATGGTTACTTTTCTGTTGCTGACAAGCCTAGATCTAGAAGATTTTAAATATTGTCTTTCGAAGAAAACGTTTAAAATGGTTATAGTGTCATAGCTAAAGACAATTGACTGACACTTAGTGAGTTATCAAAAACTGTTGCTATGGCCTTAGGCTACGTGCATACAACACCAACGGTTATATTGTACCTCTCATTTCACAGTGCTTGAGGGATACCCAAACCCCTCACATAAGAACAGAAAAAATAGGGTGAGTGCGTGAAGGGAGAGCATATTTCTCCATATCTTCGATCCTGATTTTTTCCTTCGCAAACCGTTAATGAAAAGGAAGCCTGGGTACTCAATTATTAAACAAAATAGAAGCAGCGGCCCCCATGTTTGCCACTAGCAGCGTCAGTGCCCTAACAAATAATTTTTGGCCCTTGATCGTTGGGACTGCGAATTAGATAAAACATTTTAAAAATCCTTTTAAAAATACAAACTGAAGCAAAAGCCTTTAGGCAATTAAACGTAAGGTGTGTGAGCATGCATACATTGAGCAGTGACGGCTAAATGTGGAAATGTAATTTTTTTTATGTTACAACACATTTTCTCCAGTCACACTTCTACGACCACACAAGGTGCAATTGCCAACGCAGGATTAGTTTAACATGTGGAGTTTGCTTATAAATGTGTATTCTCTCCCTGTGACTAGTTTTTGTTTTCAAAACATAGACCAAGCCTCCATGGGAGATCATTTTCTACCGACGTATACTTTAAAAACGTGTAAAGGCATGATTTAAGTATCGGTTCCCCTCCTTCTGCAACAAAGGCATCTCAGTTGTAGTTCACCGAAGGAAAAAATGTGTAACAGTTTGGAGAGACTAAAAGGGAAATAGTATTTCTAAAATTTGCTTTGTTTCTGAATGGAAAATTAAAAAATTTCTAAAAATATTGTGGAAACCCCTCGTATATTAAGAATGCAATTATTATCAAGGAAGATAATATTTTAAGATGAAGGCCACAAAAATTACAGCTAAATGGCTAAAATTGTCGTTATGTTCAAAGTTTGGGGATTATCTCGTGGAAAAATTTGAACAATAGTTCGACCTTCTAAATAGAAAGGAACCTTGAAGAAATTACTATGAGTATTTCCTCTACAAAACATTTTTGAACATCCTCTTTCGACACGAAGTTCTGAAAAGTAATTTTGCAAGTTACACCATGTTCTTTGTTTAAATATGTACTTGCTTTGTTTTCATTTTCTAAAATGTCAGCATCAAAGTTAATATTCAAGGAATTTAAGCAAGTTATTTTGTGCAGATATTTACAGAATTTAAAATAGCTCGTTCCTTGGTTTAAAAATCATAATTTAGAAACTATTATTTTTGCAGCATATTAGTAGCAGATCAAAGTAGATTATATCACAAAAAAATCACAGTTTGTAAGAAACTTACATTTTGAAACGTGATATATATTTATTACATAAATTTAATATGCTCATGGACTTTCGATTTTTTAAAATCATCATGCTATTTTATTTTGACATGTTTTACTTATCAAATTTTTCATTGAAATTTGAAATGGATTACAAATAAAACTATATGTTTATACAATTACTGCATTATATAGATTTACAAAACGCAACACTTATAATAACGAAACCAGTCAAACTTTTGAATGCATTGCCAAAACCCTACTTGCAGTATAGTAAATCACCGATTCAATAAAGTCTGTACGAGTAGACTTTTAATCAGTTTTCAGAGAGTTGTAACTAAAAGCCAATCTTTGTACTACTTCTATACTCTTTTATAGTAATTTTCCCTTACTAACATTTTGTTCAATCGTATTAGCACATAAATGCATCCATTTATGCCGAATCTGAGTAGTTTCTTTGTTGATTCTAATCATCAAACTAAAGAAAACAATAATTAAAATTGCAACCAATACACAGTATGGCCTAGTACACAGGCAGGCGGAAAAAAGTCTGAAAATAGACGTTTTTTTCACGAATTTTTTAAAATTATAAAATGCATATTTCTTAATAATTTTTAAATGCAGTAGTACTAAAAAAAGTACGGAGAATTTAAATATTTAATGTGTTTTTTGAA
>JAQFYG010000364.1:0-33189 GCA_034694325.1 Entomobrya corticalis | reverse complement strand
CTACATCAAATCATAATAATGCACTTCATTAAAAAGTACATGGTTTGAATACAGGTCTTAAACATCAAACCCGTACAGAGTCAGGATATATTATCATATCATATACACAAACATTACAAGCCCACCGTCTTCCTCTCATTACTTTTGCTAATTTTGGGTTATGTGCATGTCTGGCGGTTTTGCTTTACTCATTATATGTTTCCTCTCCTTAAATGTAAACTCAACTAGAATTAAAAGAGCGAATCAAGGCTTAACTTAAAATGACTTTGAATAATGGAACAAGATGATTAGCGACTTGGTAAGAATGACAAATTACATTGCAATTTGAGAAAATGATGATGATGATGATACTAGCTGTCTGCAGGCAAGAAGGGGGAAAGGGAGAAACATTGAGACACTGGAAGACGCAGAAAATAAAGGAATATGGTAAACGTGTATGTAGACAAAGGAGGATCTGGTTGTTTAAATGTTGAAAATATACAAGCAGTAAAATTTCGTCTCGATAAATTGTACTGTAAGTGGTAGTTGTATAGTTGTAGGTGGGCTGCTCATAACAGCACTCTTGGGAAAATGACATCTTTTGAAATAGGCAAACTTCATCAATCGAAATATCAGCAGCTGCTAAAGTTTGGTGTATGGATGGAACTACTACTTTTACAACTACATCTTCTGCTTCTGTCACATTCTTTATTTAAGGAGCAGTTTTTGTGAAAGAAGAAAATTCACGGGAAACTTTTCATTTTTTTGGCTTCTTTGAAGATGGTAAAATGCTGTTCATTTCAAAAACCGACCGAGTGAGAGTCCTTATTCTTGTTCGACAGAAGTTTTTTTTATCTAGAAGACTAGTTTAGTCGTTGTTACTACCATTATTTACGATTACACATGTTGTACGCATATTATAAGATGTTTAAACACCTACACAATTAAATTGTTGTTGAGTTGTTTCGTCTCTGACTCGGAATTCGACTCTGGTGTGCTTCTTTTTATTCCTAGAAGAAATGAGCGAAAAATATGTGATTTGAAAAGAAATAAAAGTTGAGATTTTTGTCCGTGCCCATAATTTGTACTAGAATATTGCGAAATTATAGCAACTTACAGTTTTGATAAACTAATGATGTATATATGTATACAGTACATCATATTGTTGAAAAAACGGTAGTAGATATAATATTTAGGCATAAAAGATGATTTGGCAGAGCAACAGTCGATACCATCCATGTTGTCCCATTAGAAAACTCTTGTGCAAGTTTTCTTTTTTTTATTCTGGGAGAAATTTCGGTTTATTTATTAGCCATGATCTAAGGATGCTCGACGAACGCGAGCATCTGTGTGTGGGCTTAAATTGATTGTGTTGACGTAAAAAAAGATAATAAATATTCAATGAGAAACAAGGGAAAACAAACACGTCTGCTGAAGTCAGCACAAGAAATTAGTTCCGCTGTTTGTTACAGATGATACATACTTGTGGAAAATATATGATGCTGATACAGATATACATTATGTACACATAGGTTTGTAAGTATATTAAATGATAAATACGGATTTCTATAAAACTTTTACTTTGCATCTCATGGTAATAAAGTTCTTCCTTCCTTCCTACAATCTGATGATGCATGGCTATATTGTTTTTTCACCATTAAAGCTAAAATAATAGTTTGGAAGACTTGAATAAATTGTGCGAAAAGTTTATACTTTCTCAGTGACAAGATCACATCACAGTTATAGTTTACTACTACCTTTTTTTGGTTTACACTTCTCCAGTTTCGATAAATTTTTGTAGGTATTTATCTAAGAAATCTTTATGTAAATATGTGCATAGTCATAAATATATTGTTTGCAATTTTTCAATCTTCGTATGCACCTGTAAATATGTAACAATATATTATGACCATGATGTTTTCCCTTTTTCTCAATTTAACCTATACGTTGTACGTGTTTTCCACTGTTTCAGTCATTTTATATTATATTACAATCCATGACATGACATGAGACATGTAACCGAAACGGTAACTGAACACATAATACGAATAAACTACTACAAAGCAACATAATGTAGTTATTCAGTGTACGAATACACAGTTTATAACATACTCCCACGCATAAACAAGATATTAAATTGTTTAGCTGTTTTGTTCCGAATGTTTTATCTGATACTTGAAACACATATGAAATAGTAGTGGATATTTCTCATATTATAAATATGGAGTTGGCGTTCTGTATTTTTTCTTTAAGGCTAGACCACGCACGATTTTCCAAAGCAGTTTTTTTGTGTTTGTTTGCACCCAGCAGCTTGTATGCACAAACAACGTCATACGTACAAACCATAGAAAAATGCATGGAATCATTTCAATAATTTATTTATAAAATTCTCGATATAAACAGAAAGATAAAGGAAGCATATAATTACACAGACGATTGAATATAGCTCGAATATTTAATACGAGCAGCATATTTAATGAACCCAAATCCCTGGAGAGTATTTTTTGGAAAATCCTGTTTAATAAACAATATGTTAGAACGAAAGACCTAAATATATTTTTGATAATAACGGAAAGGTCAGAATAAATAGAGAATAGCTTATAAGCAAAATATTCCCTTTTCAAGAGAAATTGTACTAGCTTTGTTGACGTGAACTATTAATAATTAATTTCCATTCAACCCTTTGGTTTATCGAATTGAATTATATTAATATTATCAAGTCTGCTGGCTATTATGTACGAATATATTTTAGGATGAGAAGATTTGTAAACACGAAATAGATGAGCTTGCTTTATTAAATCACGTTTGACATTTGCTTATGTTTAATGAGCTATTTGCTGTTGTTACGTAATAATTCCTATGATATAATGCAGAAGGTTCTCAGCTTTTAACCTCAATTTGATTTTAATTCATCTTTCATTAATTTATCATTGCATTGTTAATTAGTTTCATTTCATCACACACGAACTTTCAAAAACCAAGTTCTATATTTGAGGTGGACGGACACTGCACTGCTTTTCTCATAAACAATCTCATAATTTATAGCAGTAAAGTTATAAGTTTATAAGTTTGAATAAAGGAAATAATGTGAATCCAAATATGAAACGTTGTCATATGAAGCTGTCGACAATTATTCTCAGTCAAAACTTTGCTGCACGTTTTTTGAGTTCATGATTGTCCTTAAATAATGCTTATACAAACAAACTAGCATAAAGACTTTTCCTTCCAAAAAACAGGCATAATATACACAATGGTATAACTTTATGAAAAGATTTACAGCTTAAATATTTCCGTTTCCCTATACCTATTCAATTAGCAATAATAGCCTCCCCCGAATTTCATCGAATATATTATCCGGAATCCTGACACTAAAGTTTATAACTATAGCTTTTAGTATTACGTTAAATATTATGTTCTCTCCTTCTGCTATTATCATAATGACAATAATGAAATAAAGATGATCTTATATGAAGTGACCCAGTTTGGCAAGAAACTTTTTCCAAAAAACTTTGCTTTCAATGTTATATGATATGCAAGGTAGATGAGTTTGCTGAGTTGCTTTTCACTATAAATATGTAATATACACTATATGTACAAAGGAACTATAACATTTCTTCTACCTTTTCGCACGAACAATGTGAGAAAAACCTGGATGATCATCTACAAAACAATATATAATTGTGTTACATGGTCTGTCTAGCAGACAACGTTCTTGTTCTCATTATCCTGCTCGGTCACATTTAATCAACGCAATTATTGCGTTAATGATATTTTTCGGTTGACGTTACAATTAATTGATATGTTCATCATAAAAGGTTAAACCCTACAGATGCATACAAATGTCTCATCTATACAAACCTTTTATTTTTACGATAAAAGTGAAAGTAAGTAAGCACAAAATTATATGCAGTTTGTATTTCAACTTTAGTATTATTTCACATTTGCATTTTGTTCAATTTAAAGAGTGTTGTAGAATATATAATTTTCCGTTTTATTTACTCCTTTTGCTATCAATGGTACGTTCTTCAAGAATTTTTTCCATTCATGAAAGTCCACACCGTAAAAACGGGGAAAAGCCCATTTCACACTTCACAACACCGCACATAACGTGATAATCAGAGTTGCTGCTACCGAATATATAAGTGCTAGTTATTCAGAGACCTTCAACTTGCATAAAACGTCTCTAAACACATCTAATTAAAGTGAAACGCCCAAGTGTGCAAACAAGAACAGTAGCCCCGGTTGTTCTGTTTCGGGTATTTTTGGGTTGATTGAGTATAAAAACGCATTTTGGCTTATTTTTGGAACAAGCAATCTCTATTGAATAGTTAAATGAAATACATACCTAAATATATTCTTTTCAGGAAGTATATCGTTTTATATTATGCATAAAATACTCATCGACCGCAGTAACAAGAAAATCTGCTTTACAAAAAATACCACCATGAAGTATTAAAAATATATTATTCGAACATGTGTGGAGCATTAAGGATTTTCTCTCTATTTATTTATCTAGTAGTTAAGTAAGCACGGAATGGCAATATAATAATAAAAACGTTCATCAATATCCTCTGTTTTTTATATTGACTTATAGAGGAAAAGTACATAAGTGCGAGTTAGTGCCAGTGCATTAGAAAATAGTAGAAGAAAAAATAAATATCTTCTTACTCTTGCTGTTCTAATCTGTGTGATACAGCTTAAGTGAGTGAAGTGAAGAGAGAGAGAAGAGTAGAGAAGAAGGAAAGAGCTTCTTTCTCTTCTTCCCTTCTAAGTAACTACATAAAAAACTGCTATTGAAAAAAGTAGCAAGAACCGCTTCGTCTGCTCATTTTTATGACATCATTCTGCCATATCTCACACTCACACAAACAAGGCAACATGAGCGATCGCTCCATTAAGTGAAACGAACTTTTTATGAGGGTATAGCATAGACAAATATTATTGTAATGTGGATAAGAAAAAGCATAAAAATGAGAAAAAAAGATATGTTGGAGTACATTTCTATTTGGCTTTTACATCCATATACCAAAATAGGTATCGTCTAGAAAGAAGGTAAATAGTAGACATTCGTATAATAATTCAGGTACATGAATAGGTAGTTGTTAACACGCTTGCACACACACAGCTATCTTTGGATTCTTGACTAAGCTTCTGATAGTCCGATAAAGGTAAATATTAGTTGATGATGAAGTCCTATATCTTTATAACTTTTACTTTTATAAATCGCGAGCAATGTACCCAATTTCACTATCTATATAGCAATAAGTATATTGGTTATACAGTAACTGTTATTAAGGAAGTGCAGATTATATTGAGTAGGAAAAGGAAAGTGGTAAGGAAATCCTCTAAAACCTACCACAGCGTCGTCTAGCTCTAATCATGTTGTTTAGCCATACATATTTTGATAAGCTTTTATTGTAGCAGCATGAATTGCCAATATAATTTCTATCGCACCGCCACTCAATAAGTGCTTATAATTTTATCGAGTATCTGTATTAGAGCTAACAGGCATCATCAAGTATGCGAAAGGTGTGCATCGGTGTTTTTGTACTCAAGTTAGTTTTAATACAAGATAGTTCACATTTTCCAAAAGAAAACTTTCCATTACGAACAACCAGTCTAACATATAACCTTATATGACAGCTCATCAGAGAGCTTAAACAAAGGAGTCGTGTATACGTGCAATATACAATAAAAGATGAGGAAGATATGAGAGCATCTTCAAGAAAAAGATTACAGTCAAGTTTATTTTACTTCACCTCTTACATTCTCAAAATCTCACACAACGTGTGTTTTTCTGCTATACTTTAAACGATGACAGCAATATATCGTATAAAGCCATAAAATGCCAAGAATAATAGAAAATACAGCATATTTTTCTTCAGTGCGACTGACTACTGTCAAATCATTTTATGCTTTCATAATGTTGCCCATCAATGTTTATTTATTTTTCATGAGATCCACATATGCTCTAGTTTGTAGCTGCATCTCTGTAGCATTCAAACAAATTACAAATATTATTCAATCTCGCTAGCTCGGACAGGATTATTATTGCCATTAATGTTCTCGAAAATTGCTATGTGCAAGCCGTTTCTGCTTGAATGGAGAAAGCGGTTTAACATCAGTCATGTAGACATACAGACAGTTATCATATGGACTATAATATATATTTTTATGTCACAAACAACGTTTTATGAAATGGTCTTTTATGGAGAAATATAATATCTCTTATTATGTCGATTGTCATAGTCAATCTAACTCCTTTTCATTTTCTTTTGTTGGCAGGTTTACTTGTTCTAAGAAGAAGACCGAAGACTGGACGGCACGAGGGGCAAATCAAGAGCGACGAAAATTTTTTCCTTTCATCTTCGCATGGAATTCACTAATGTCGTGCCGTCATCGTCATCATGCCCGTGCTATTTGTATTACTGTTTCGGCGAAGATTGAAGACACTACTATGACTGCTGACCAATATCAACGGAAGAAGGGAGTTAACTAGGGCACCCGTTTTCGTCTCAATGGTTAAAGAAGAAGAGAAAAAAGTCTAGAATATCGGAAATTGGACGGACTATTAATTTTTTCCCATTTTTATTACTGCTCCAAATTGCAAGAAATATTTTCGCTTAGTAAGGACGAACAATAATATTTCTTGTTCCATTGTTTTAATCGGCAGCGAGTAATAGTAATGATGTTCTACACTGGAATTTTTGTCATTTATTTAATTTGAGCTACTCTACACAAGATACGCTAGAGGGAGGATAAATATAAAAGAAACAAAATCATAAAATCTATGTAGTTCATGGATTTTAGTCTCAAATTATTATTTTCCTCAATAGAAGACATCAATATATTATGGAAAGAACAAAATAGAAAATTCGCTTTCTAATTTACACGTATTGATTATTTGAGCGCCAGCAGCACTAGTGTTTCCCAGCTGAAGTGCACAAAATAAAGAAACAAAGACGAACGTCCGGATTATTCAAATGCACTGCTTTTAGCATTCAAATTCAAGATTCTAGGCTTTAGATACAGCAAATTCTTTATTTTTATGGTCAGGAGTAAAATTACAATTCTGTCGTTTTTAGTAAAAAATGAGGACGCAAGCAGCAAAAACAATGTATTATTTGAGACGAGAATACCTAGTTTTACTGTAACATGTGGGCATCCATGTAAAGTCTCCGCAAGTAAGTTCCAA
The DNA here is from genome assembly GCA_034694325.1 of Entomobrya corticalis. Classification (NCBI taxonomy): domain Eukaryota; kingdom Metazoa; phylum Arthropoda; class Collembola; order Entomobryomorpha; family Entomobryidae; genus Entomobrya; species Entomobrya corticalis. Next base: position 26,015 of record JAQFYG010000364.1, on the reverse strand, counting down.
GAAACCCAAGTGAAAAACAAAAGCTTTTTGGTTTCGTTATAACAAGGGATCCGTTTGCAATCGGTATTTTACTTATTGCTACTTATTGTTATTCAGTTCTCGGAGCGCACATTTTATTTTAACAATGAGGATGAAAACTGTAAATTTGTAACTGAAAGAAAAACAAAAACATATTTACTTTCCTGCTTTTTTTGGCTCATATTATTCAATGTTCCATGAAAATGAATAGTAAAAGCAATACATCATTATCGAGAAGTTGGAAAGTCTTGTTCACATTTCGATCTAAACATTGTAATCTAATGACTATGTTTTCCAGAACATTGTTTTGTTTAGAAAAAGCTTACATTATTTGGACCAAACAGGTGGTGTACGTGAATACGATTTGACATCGACGACTAGACAACACAAAAAACAACCAGTGAAGGCTTACACAGGGAGAAAAACATATAATTCCATCGCATCCAATCCAATCGAACAACCAGTAACAAAAACCTAGAAAACTAAAAACAAAAGAGGAAACATCGATAATGTTGATTGGAGTAATGAGGTTCCTTTGACCTAAAAGACGAGGAGAAAGCGATATGATATCAAACAACGGGCTACCCTAGATGAGAGAGTTTCTTTGTTACCACAAATATGTAAGAATCAATGGGAAAAGCAGCACAACACAGTGTATTTTTCTGATAATAATAATAATAATATGTACTTTGAGACTTTTTGTATGTGTGCGCAGCAATAATATCAAATTGTTTGCTATAAAATGTATAGTCAACAAGTTTCACTTTCACGATGATGTAATGATCGGAATCAGATGTAGACTTACGAATACTCCATGTCAGCATCCTCATCATAACAGCAACAAATATCCTTGTGGCTATCTGAAACTTTCTCTCCAACTCCTCAACAACAAACAACATAACCCAAAAAAGTACTACAAACTACAGCAGCATTTCATATTAACGTCCTCAGCACACAATTCAATTTTTTATTGAAGGGTGAAAGTAGTGACGACAAAAATATTTTTGGGAAAAGTGACAAGTTGATGTAAGTTTTCTCCAGAAAAACTGTATAAAAGAGAAAAAAGTGACACGACAGAAGACATACAGCATACAGTCATTCGTTGAAGTAAATGTTTGCAGGAGCTCTTCAGTAAAAATAAGTCTGGTTGCGACTTGCGACGGCGATGCAGTGACTTTCGCCTTGGTCTTCTCATCCAGTTCTCGAGTATAATTTTCTTTCCAGAAAAAGAACATGAGTAAATACACATAAGTTTTTTTCTGCGTTATTACGAACGAACAAGAAAGAAGAAGAAAAAAAAGTAAAAAACAAGTTTTTCGTTCTTCTCTCTACTTTCTCTTGATGATTGATGCAAACTTTGGTATGTTTGATAACACCAACAACAACAATGTTGCGGCTGCTACTGGTAGCGGGGATTCTGTGCAGGATGCATTCGTCGAAGGATCTCATTTGTGGTCCCTCTTGGTGGTCGGTTACTCTCTCGTGTTCGCTGTGGGGGTTATTGGGAATGTGGTTCTTCTGGCGGCACTTTGTGGAACAGGGAGTCGCGCAAGAGCCCTTCCTGTACGAAATCACCTTATGGTCAATTTGGCAGCAGCTGATTTACTTGTTACTGCCATTTGTGTACCCATCTCTGCTTGTGCGGCCGCCTCGCATGCATGCTGGTAAAAATATAAAGATTTTTATATGAAAATATATTTTATTACAACTAGATCGTTTTAGATGTATCTTATCATTATTATGACGATTTTTCTTTCAAGAAGAATGAGAAAAATCAGCGAAGCATAAGTTTAAGAAAAAAGAGACGTACACGGCTCTGGATAAAAAAGAATCCTAAAACTCCAACAAACTTTCATATCTTATTCTATATCTCTGTATGTGTATTGTACTGACTGGAGTAGTAGCGTATTTCTATTCACTAATTCATCTTTGTGTTTCGTTTCGTGAGCGAAGAGTGAATCCTCTTCTTCGACTTTGAATGCTTTCTTTTCTTAGAAAAAATCCATGGGGCTTGAGTGGCACGTTTTCTTTTTTTAGCTCGTATCTCGTTTTCTCCTTTGTCTTCAGTTCTTTCTTTCAGTTCGTTTCTCTCGTCGCTTTTTAAGATGTATGCATTCATCTTTTTTCTTCATTTCCCCCTGCTTTTATATATTTTTATCGTTTGCTTGCATTGTTATTGTTCCATATTGCCTGGTTTGCATTAATATGTGTGGGGGAAGAAAGCCCACCTACGCACGATTTAAGAAAATCTACAAGTCAGAGATTTTATTTTGAATAGCATGCTACTTTCTCCATATTTTTAATTTGCTGTTAAGTACTGTCCAGAAAATAGTTTTAAAAAAAATATTGCGTAGTTTGCAATTCATATCTGTAAAGATAATGAGATTTGACTTTTTTCATGAATGAGCAGTAGTTTTACACTCATAAAGTTATAGTAGTTTCATAAATGTAAGAGTAAAGGCAGTTAATATTTTTCAAGAGATCACAGAATCTCTTTTGATCATAGACGTATTATTTCAGAATCAGAACTATAATCCCTTGCCACGTGTTTATGTACCTAACTGTAAGTGTGCTGATTAGACGTATAAGTAAGTTTGCACATTTGCATTTCAGGAAAAGGTACAATGTAGCCAATGTAGATGTTATTCACTGATTAAGTTTGAGTATATTTCATTAATGATTTTTTGGTGTTATTAAGTGACAGGTACTGTTACTTACTACAAATACATGGTGGGAGCAAAAATGTCTGTCTGTCCGTCTGTCCGTCTGTCTGTCCGCGCGATAACTCAAGAACGCTTCAACCAATTTTGATGAAACTTGGTATACATATTAACGTAGTACCACGAAACAACCCTATTGATTTTGGGTCAAATCGGACAACCCCCAGGGGGTCAGATGTCAAAGGTCAACATTTTTTAACACAGCAACATACAGCATGTGATATATCATTTGAACGCAAATAACAAGGGAAACAAAATCCAATGATTATTTTTGACCTAACACATACCCCTAGGGGGTAAAGGGTAGGGGTCATCTCTAAACATGTCTATGCAATATTTCAAGAACGCTTCAACCGATGCTGACGAAACTTGGTATACATATTTAAGTAGTATCAAGCATAAACTATATTGAATTTCAACAACATCGGTGAACTACTAGGGGGTCAGGGGTCAAAGGTCAACAGTTTTTAACATATCCACATATAGCATGTGACATGACATATCATTCGAACGCAAATGACAAGGAAAACATTGACCAATGATTAATTTCAACCTAAAATATATCTCCAACATATATCATTCAATACATCATTCAAACAGTGATTACCGGAAGCAAGCCCGGCGAAGCCGGGTTATCACATTATATCCTGTCACTTATCTTCATCGGTATTACCCGATTTTATTAAATAAGCAAACAATTTTAAAGTGCCTTGACACAATTTTTCTGATATAGCTTATTATTGCACTATTCAGTGTAACTTGAGAGCAGAAATCTCGTAGGAAAAAATTTGACTGGTTCTAAGGACCAATTGATATTTTATATAAATAAATATTCTCGAATTTCACTTTTCAAGCTTTCTACTTATTAATATTTTGAATAAAAGATTGTTATCAGAAGGACGAAGCACAAATGCGAATGGTTTTGAGGAAATGGCAGCAATCTGATTTCCTTCTAAACATAAAAATGAATATAAAATTTGAACGATATGTTCTATAAAATGTTAAGCTATTGATAAATGAGTATTATCTCTGCTTCACAAATACGCGAACAGTTGAGCGTGCTTTTCTAATACTTGAAGTGCTCTCCATTTTTTATATCGGATTTGGCCAATATACGTTTTTGTGCAACATGATTATTATTATTATTAATACAAAATATTAAGTACTTGCATGCATTCAAAATTATGAATCCATAAGCTTTTTTTCTTTGAACCGAACGAATGAGTGCAACTGAAAGATGAAGAAGCCAAACATATACACACGCGACTAAATTATCTTCAAGATATTCCTTTCAAGAATGGGTGGATCATGCTGCCTCAGATTTGATTGCCTTCGTCTCTCAATGATGATCAGTAAAAATGAAATAATAATATTAAATAATATTTTGTTGGTTTGTATTTCTTAATTTTGCTTCATTGGCTCCAGATGTGTATTCATAGCTCTTTTACTTTGCTTTCTCCACATTTTCTCTCCATGTTGACGGATACATTGAATGCGACTTACACAAATTCAGATATGATATAATGCTAAATTTTGAAGTTGTAAGATTTCTATCGTAGTCTTTCAGACATAGAGTTGTGCTTATCTATGAAGAACTTCAAATGTGTCTCGTTAATCACAGCGTAATTGCATGTTCATAATGTTTGGCCAAGAGGAATTGAAATATAAAATGCAGTTGAATTCCCAATACACCAATGCAGCGATATGATATTCCCACAGGAAGGGGTTTACAAATGACATGACATAAGTACAAGTGTCTGGCTTCATGTATGCATATGAAAAATTTTCTCAGTTCGTAACTAAAAAGCGAAACAATAAAATGAAAAAGTACTGTTTTTAGGGATTCTAAATAAGTTGAATCTGTATTTTGCGAAAATGAATAGCTTATCATAGCACACGTTTTCTACAATTCTATTTATCATCAGTCTTTCTAAAGAATTGCAGGTGCAAATGTGGCCAATTTTATACGATTAATGACAAAAGACTACATTGTTCTTATTTATTTTTACATATATGCTATCTATAAAAAACTGTCTTAAAGACAAATCCCTTCAGCGGTAATAAAATTGTGAAAAATGCTGTTACACATAGCATTAAGGGTCGATGGCAAAACATGTGGTAGAATAGGTACATACTTTGACCCTTGTTCTACTTCCGTACTGTTCATCTAACTTCATTGTTTTTGCATGGAATTTTAGGATGAACGTACATTTTATAGGCTATTATCTTGAGAAATATATCTCACAAGTACGCAGCAATACTCTATGTTCCAAAGCTTTTCTCAGTTGGTGGTATCATGTTACACCGAGAACTTGTGTGTGTCGATAAATGTCAATGTGAAATGGTGTGTGTAAGAGAAAACACCAAAACCGATGAAAGCTTTCCTTCATTTTTCTTAGGTTTAGGTTCGCTGCTCTTTCTGTCTCTCTATATCTTGTTGCTACCCATATTTTTCTACTCTTCCATTTTCTGATCCCTCTAAAAATGCATGCAAATGTCCTTTCCGAACAAATGGTCGCTCAAGAGAGGATTTTTATTCAATTTCTCTATAAATCCTCCATTACTTCAGTCATATCAGTTCAGTCAAACTGAAATTCTGGATACGAAATGCGATCCTGTCACAAATGGCCTTTTTTTCCTTTTCTTTAGTGCAATATGTTAAGTAATAATAGTTTTTTTCTTAGCTGAAACGCATGCAAATGGCATGTGAATATTATGTTTTGGCTGTTGAATGAAAAGAAACTGACTTTTTTTGTAAAAGTGGTTTTTAGATAGTAAAACTGTCCGATAAAACATGATTTGCTTCAACAAATCGTTAAGTGGAAAATGGCGGTTTCTGCAGGAAAAATATCATATTATCATGATGTAGTATCCTCCATGAGCATTTTGCTTTTCGGAGGAAAAGTTATGACTTCTGTCAATAAAGTACTTAACTGTTGTTCAGACGTCATCACATGCACCTTTGGAGCTTGGAAAAACTCACCAATTTTGAATAAAAAGATACTTGTTTGAATTCTTGTGTACGTCAAACTTACGAAATCGCATAACTGCGTACTGTAGATGAATCATGAATTTGTAAACAGAAACTTAACGAAGCTTTAGTGGAAGTATTTATATATTAATATCTTCTATTGTATGCTTCTCAGAAATACACTAATTTTTAAACAGAAATGACAACTTTCTCCCGAAAATGCATGTTTTCAAAAAATGCCTTGCGCATGTGGTTGGACATGTCACTCTTAAAAACACGGGCTTTTGGCCTCAAAAATTGGCCAAAGAACTTTATTTTTACATGAAGGGCTTATATGTTAGTATATTTTTCTTATAAATATTTACTTACTGAATACCAATTCGTGGAACAAACAAGCTCAAGTTTTCTCGTTTTGTTCCTTTCCATTTTTAGGAAAACCTTATACTTATATACATGTACTTACTACTTACTAAAGTCTAAAAGGTTCACCGAATCACAAATGTTTTGTACATGCAAGTAAGCTCCTTTTTTCGTGCCCTGAAAGTTACAAAAGTACAAAGATCTTCTTTGAGACACAACAATGCTGGGCCGGGTGAAAGTTGATACCAGAAATATCGTATGATATGAACATAACTACTATATATGCATTAAAGCTAACCATTGGTCATGAATTGAAAACGTGCTCAATGAACGACATAAAATAGTCGAGATTGAGTGCCTTGCTGAAGTCTAAAAAGGCTTTATATATTACAAGATAATATGCGTGAGTACCAATTTTCTCTTTAAGTGGAAATTGGAAAGCATGAATAAGATGTTTTTCTATTGGGGTCAAACAATAAAACATATCAAAAAGTATTGCGAACATTTTCATTTAGGGCAAAAATGCGCTCTTTTTCTAAATGAATGAGAACGATGTGATTTGATGGCTGACAGTAATTTTCTGGAGAAGACATTTTTCTTTCAAAATAAAAGGATACACATAGAAGCAGGGAATTTAAGAGATTGTCATGATGGAAGTCAGATACGTAGGTAGGTTTTTGTGCAAAAACAAAAAGAAATGGTTTTCACATATAATCAATCTGTGACTTAAACTACCTATCTATACATCATGCTCGTAAAACAAGACAGTCTGAACTCTGAACAGACAAATCAATAGCAATTTAGAGTATGGAATGGTTCTGACTTCCTTCCGCTTGGATATATATTTGAGATCTTCATCGCATCCCATCATCCCTGCATTATAGATCTTATCAAATAACTGGTATGTAAACATACTGTGTATAATGTGAGTAAGTTGATCAGTCGACAGTTCCTGGGAGTTTTCTTTTACAGCCCATGTTTGTACAGAGTTTTGCTGAATTTCCTTATCTCAAGAAAGGTAATGGCTAACTAGAGTGCAATGAATAAAATGGGGAACGGGTTTTGTAAACTAGACAGACGAAAGTAAAAAAGGTTGGGCGTGTCGTTAAGAAACTTTGTTCGTTCAACTAGTCAAATAATTATTTTTATTTTGCATGCTCTAATACGTATAAGTCTATTATTAGAATGTGTTACGGTTTTAGAATAGAGATAGTCTATATATTATATTGAATACCATCAAAAAAGAATGGGTGAGATATTCAGTCAGCAAGAGTTAAATTACAGTCATCTTGGAAATATGTTTTAGTAACTGAAAGTATGGATGAACCCTTATGATAGAAGTTGCTCAAGGTAATTCATGGAGTAAATTGTATAGAATATGTATTTTATAACATTCAGTTTTGTACTTTTTAATGCATACAGACATCGTGTTTCAGGATTGTCTAGACTTCAAACTTTGTACGAAGATAACAGAAAATGTAAAGTTGAAAGTTGCAGCCAAATGCAGAACAAACTGTACTTGACGAAATTTCTTCATTATATTATTATTTTGTATATAGACTTGAATCATTTCATGACGCACTAAATTGAAAATTAAAGCTTTTTGAGCGGAAAATTATTTATGTTTATAAAAAATAGTGGAGATTGTACATTCATTCATAAAACATGTTTGAAAAGCAATATAATGGCCGGAACTCACATTAATATACATTTAGGTGTAATTTATGTATTTTAAACTTTTAAATATAGGTATTTAGTTATTCAATGTACATTTGGCAATTAAGGGTAAACTCATCATAGCTATTTGCAAACATTTTTGTAAGTCAACTTGGATGAATTACAAAACCGTTTCTATTCCATATGATTAGTGAAAGTGGCAAGTATCTATCCACTAGGGATCAAATTTAATTATTTAAATTGAAATGTCGAGTTCCACATAGTCACATCGCATAGTAAGGGAGCAAGCGTTTCTACTTGAAAATTAAGTTTGCATGGATCCGTTGTGCTTTTCGAGAAAAAATCATTCAAAGAAACGTATCAAATATCACCCCCAGCCCCAACTAATGCTTATGCATGCAGTAGATCTACTTTGTATTATTCTGATTGAACAAAAGTCTTTTTACCATTTCATACAATTCATTTCTTAAATGTCGCCTTCATACTCAGACATTGATAAATGGAAAATAGTATAAGCCAAAATATATATCAGCAAAGTTTACACTTTGACGGAAGTGTGACGTAAAGGCAATAAGAAAATGTTAAAACAAAAATGCTGTTGTACCGGACACGCAACTTTATGCTTATCTACGAGCACCAAGCAGCTACCAAAAGCGTATGGAATTTTGAAAGACCACAACTTCAAAACAGCAAGGGGTTTACATAGTGTCATCTTCAATCTGATGCTATCAAAGGAATATCATGGCGAGAAATATTAAGTAGGAATGTTCCATTTAAGGAAGTAATGAGCTACTAAATTCGATGTGTGTCACACTATTTGATATTTTTCTACGGTATTATATGGGAAATATTTTGAAGGACTTTCACCCTACGTCATAGGAGTGTCGAAAAGTACAGATAAAATCAGTAAATTTCTCATGGTTTTATCGTGGTATGTAATAACTTGAATAGAAACGACTAAATGCATATGGAATATGAAATACATACCTTTGAAAGTAGGTGCTACCGTACTGTACAGTTTTTGTTTCTATTTTTAGAATGGTGTATTTTCTTAAATAAATTTGTATCACGTACTATTTTTAATGTCAAAGCTTGTGAAATTGTATCCAACCCACGATTCATAATTGATGCGACACAACTCGATAAATTTTGTCGCGTAATTCGTATAGGTAAAAGACATAAAACATTTTGATATTGACTTATTTTTAGCCTGACAAGTCATGAAGAAAAATGAAAACAAGTAGACAGCAAAAAATAATTAACATTATACGCCAGCTATCCACGATTGTGATACGTGAGAAAAAAATAAATGTTAGATATCCGTATCTTTAATGTATAGTATATATAAAAGTATAAAGTTCTAAAAAATAAAAAAATTTATTAAGCACTATTCTAACGTCCACGTGCATGGCTCGACCATAATATCATGACACAGTTGTATTAGCCTAAAAAGGCTCATAATATTTAGACATGTCTGTTTTTGACGCTTTCTGTACAGCTCTAAGTAAGTGTAATTCAACTTGATATTATTGGCCTTCAAACGGCGATTACCTTGCATACGCTGTGCTGTCAAACTTATTCTAAAAACTTCTACTTTCTCTACATCAAGTTTGCCTCGGTCGATTCCAGAAAACCTACAATATCTGTGTGACGATTGATATGCTCTTTATAGGTTCAAGTAAGGTTTTGGGATTTCTGCTGACTCACTTAACCTAATTGCCTCAAAATCCATTAACTTTATATCAAATTTTATTAATTTCCGGCTAGGTTAGCTAGCAATGGAACGTAATTCTAATTTAAAGTCTCAATTTTATCCATATTTTGTGGCAGTGTTTTCATAAGACAGGAAAAATCCCGAAACAATACTTCGACCCCATTTTAGCAACCAAATATTCCTCATTTGTAGTATAGATTCACACTATTGCAACCTTACTTTTTTTAAATTGAAGCAATTAAAAAGTAAATACTTTCAATTATAAAAATACTGGAAGTATTTATGATAATTTGACAAGCCTACAGAAAAGCTGTACATTTATATAATAGTATGTCGTTAAGTTTGTTTGCAATCTTTTACTTGTGACCAAGATAGATTTATTCAGGTAGCACGTTTAGCCGTATAAAGTTTCAGTCCGTTCCTTCAATACTTTGCTTGCTTCTCCATTTCATTTAAAGTAACAATAATTATCGGTATCATTGAATCCAATAATTTTTTATTAACTATCTAGTAGTATAAAAGTAGCCCTGCTAATAAATTAAACCAACAACCCAATCCATCAACTTATTTCCGTTTTATATAAACCTTGTTTTTGATAATTTTCAAGCCAAGAAATTTGCAATTTGCAAAAGCTATCTCAAATACTTATCTGTCGCCATCATATCCGACAACTCATCATTTTTCTTACGTCAATAAATTTTCAATGGCTCTTTTTTCGGTGTTTTCATCTCCTTCTTCAAAGCACAGTTACAGCTGTCATTCCACCGATTATACCTAATTTCTCAGTTTTATTTATGTATTTTTTTCGTATTGCTTTACGGGTTGGATAGATAAAATGACATCTGATATCGTTGACTCAAACAACAATTCTTCTTTCTACCCAACCTACAATCATTAACATGAACCGAATGGGATTTTTACTGATTCAGCCTTTTTTTCGTTGGCTAAAGACAGGCAATAAGTAATGAAGATGAATAGTTTCTCTTTTCCTTTCACCATGCCCATTCACTTCCTCTCTTTCAGTATATTTTTTTGTTTGAGTACCCTCCAACCTACTTTTTTTCTTGGAAATTCCATTTTAAAAGTTAGACCTGTCTGTTTCTCTGCTCTCCACTGCTGATATTGCATAAGGATGCCAATGAAAGTGCGTCATATCACTTTTTTGTCATGAGAAAATTATGAAGAAAAGATATTTTTTACAAATACCTTCTTACTTTCTCCTTTTCTCTTTCTGGTTATAAATAATGTTTTTGTATAGCATTCAACAATAAAAGGAATAAAACTTCCTTTTATGCTTTTTACGATACCCTTACGTGTTTTTGTGCTGATCAAAGTTGTCTTTTTTGAAAGACCAATACATTTATTTTTTGCTTGAAGCTGATTTGATCGATTTTTCTTCGTTTCCGTTTTTCTTGCAACCAAAAAATGACAGATGAAACTATTATTTAGAAATGCTTTTAAGAAAAGGTACTCGCAGGTACTACTGCAGTTTACTGTCTGGGCTCGCTTTTAAGACGGATAGATATATAATTTTAAAAGAAAATAAATTTTTGTTGTGATCTTACTTTTTAGATGTAAAAGTTCAATTTATTGTTAGATTTGCGGCGGTAAAAATGATATGAACATTTTTCTCTTGTTTGTATTTTTGATATGTGAAAGCAAGATGTTATATATGTTTTTATTAAGCCGCGTCTTTGCACTATTACGACCCGAGTGCCAACTGCAGCTTTGATCTTGCAATTTTTATGCTTCATCTTCAATCATTCCATATTGTACAAATAATGTATATTTTTAAAAGATTAAATAGTATGCAGTGTTATGACACAATTACGTGTTTACTTTTTATATACTGCCTCAAAGGGCACAGATAAGTTATAAGAAGACAATCGTACAAAAAGTTATCTTTTTTATCTGTAACGTTTCTCTTCCCTTTTTTCGCACAAACAGGCCGGGATTTTTGGTATCTTGGATGTGTCAACTAGGTCCTTTGCTGCAACGAACACCAGTAGCTGCTAGCACCTTGTCCTTAGCTCTTCTGTCCTTAGACAGGTGGGCTGCCATCCGACATCCTAGGTTCGCTCAAAGGTAATCTATCAAATTTCTCTTATGTTCTATTTCCTTTCTGCTTTCCCTTTTGTGTGTGCTTGTCAGTTTCTATTCTGCACAAAAACTTAAAGAAAGAAGTGAACGATGAACATTGAACTGAACATCCATTCGAAGTAGAAAAAAACGGTAAAAAATATTGTCCTCGTATAAAAATCTGTCATATAAACAAAGTATCTACAAAATATGTATATAAAAGTCTAGAAAATTTTGTGTCGGTTCTGTTGATGTTGATTTTTCTGTTTATTGCGTTCATGTGTGTGTGTGTCTAGATAGTTTAAAGTAAAGCGTGACAAAAATTCTCGCACGAAAATATGATAAAGGGAAATACCCTTAGCTTAGCTTTTACTTTCAGGTGCAATGTTTAGAGTCTAGTTGAGTAATATATACCTACCTGCGTGACCTGAAATGCTATGACGTCAGCATCTTTCCAACTCTCTTAAGTTTTTTCAGCGATTTCAAGTAAGGCATAATACATGCCTCTACTTGGTCTAGTCACATAGTCACTCATTCATGATGATGAGTAGTAAGTATGTCATGCAGAGATCAGAATGGTTTATCCAAAAGAAGAGAAAAAAGCTGAGCTGAAATATCATTCAGCTTGACATTTTTTCAGGAAAAAAATAATGAGCTCAGATTGTGAGTAATCACTAGTTCTATTTTCTGTACTATGCACGGCTAAAGTTTTGCAGGATTTACATAGGTAGTCAGAGGCAAGCTGGTAGAGAAGCTGTTCAACTTTTTGTTTCCGTTAAATTGATTTGGACGATACCACAAGCCACAGGCTGTGCTTTGACAGACGATATTACATACGTATATAGGTAGTTTGCCATTAAATTTGTTTCTACTACTGAAATATTATTTTTAATATTTAGAACAAATATAAATGATATCTGCAATTTATAGATGGAACTATGGATTTCTATGTATCGCGAATGTTCATAGTACATGGAATAGAACATGGCAGTCCATCCACATATATGAAGCCAATAACTTACCTGTTACTACTGACTGTTATATACGCGCTATTTTTTGCTTTCAGGTTTCGAGATCGAAGGTTTGTGGCACTGTCGATGGTTAGCATATGGATCCTTGCTAGTTTGGTGGCTGCTCCAACGGTGTGGGCAAGGCAGTGGAATGAAACCCCAATGTCTGTATGGACTGCCGCCCATCAGACTGCAACAATGATGGAGCTTGACGTAAGAATACATTTCCTTTCAAGCAGTATAACTATTAGACTAATATCAAATATACTTGGTAGGTAATTTATATGATTTCCTGTTGCCCTTTTCGTTTCGTAAGACAGAGAGGTACATTTTCAAAAAGATTTAATTTGCGGGTTCGGCAAACTAGTGAACACTGAAATTGAAAAGACTAATTTGTCCAATTCTAGAGATGAAACCATAAAAAGCCTCGCGTAACCTGTCAAAAAGGCAAACCATTTTTTTTGCCAGCCACAAATATTTCATGTCCTTTTACAGAAGATTGTGCTGTGCTTTTTCGGAATATCGAGCATTCTTAGAGGAGAAACCAGTAAATGTACAATTCATGCAATTCATACGAATTTCAATTAACAAAATTTCAATGAAATTTTCAATAGAAAACCAACTCTTCAGACTGGGAGCAATGGAGTCAGAATGGTGTTTGTGTGGAACGGTGGACCAATATGGGAATTCAAGTGGCATACGCAGCCATGTACCTCGGCACAGCTTTCGTGTCACCAGCTTTAATTGTCGCAGCATGTCATGCATCGGTAAGTCATAAACTGACGGCACAGCTTCAAGTGCTCTCTGGTGGAGCAGCATCCGGGGATAGATTAGCGAGTCGACCGCGACCCAAACAAGTCATTATAGTGGCTAGGGACCCTTCAAACAACATCATCCCGAATCCTTTGAATCCACAACAAGGCGTAATGGGAACAACAGGCTCTTCTCCTCAGTCTGGAGAAGAGGGAATGATGATGACAAAACCCAACGGATCCGCCAACTCACTTGATGCTTCCAATGGCAATACAAACAACAATGCAAATAATAACGGTGGTGGTGGTGGTAATGGAACTGCCACCACCTTATCTGCTAAAAATACCCTTGGAGTTTCTGTTTGTGGGAATGGGGGTGGAGGTGGGGGAGGAAGTGGATCTGCTACCAGCACTCCAACTCCAGCCTCTGGAATCTTAGAACATCATAGACCATCGTGTAAACTGGTCCCATGTGATCCAAACGACGACGATGATGATGACGTTTACATCCGTATGCAAATAGAGGTAATAATCTGGGCTCCATGTGACAAGAATATTTATGTCTCTCGCTTTCACTTTCATCATCTACATTATATCATTTATAATTAAAATACTAATAGGCATCTTGGTTTCATTTTATACTACTTAATATGTGTAAAGAAATACCTATATATGCTACCTTCATAATTACCAGCATTTTTTATTCCTTTAAACAAATCTTGTTCCTACTAACGTCATCATTTAGCTTAAAAAAGATAGTTATTATCATTTTGTTTATTTTGGTGAAATACATAAGTCCTAATTACTTTTACTTACTCACGTGTGTAGAAATTGTGTACGCTTTGCTTGTCTAATGTGTTATGTATACAGGTAAACAGTTGGGGAGAAAGAGCAGATGTTTTTTAAAACTCACAATGAATATTAGGGACAATCAACAGAAAACGCATATTACACATTCATGCCTCATATCTTTAATACACATGAAGATATATTCCCGTTGGACTAGAGGAGTGCTTTGAAAACAACACATGTAATGATCATTATTTCAGCAACGCTTTATCTACTTTTGCTCGACGATGTGTGCTCTTCACAATTTTTGTGCTTTCACTTTTACTTATTATCTTTTAGCTCCTTTTCCTGCTTAGAGAGCTGTAAATACGATATAAATATGTATTCAAGGTTTTATATTTTGCATCCTTTTCTCTCAAGTGTTTATTGTTCGATAACAAGAAAAATGTAAGGTAGGTATTAACTATGGTAGTAGTAAAGCAAACTCTCATGAAAAAGATGATGGTTTAAAGTACACACTCCATTAGTATCATCATTAACTTACACGACACGTGCTTGATACATTTGATTGTGTTACATTATTTCATGTACCTGATGTTTTCAACTTTAACACAATCGAGCTACTTATTTACACTTACTTTGTATTTACATCTCTGTTTATATGTGTGTGTACTTTTAGATTTTCTCTTTACTTACCAAACATTTCTCTTTTCTGCAATGAATGCAAGGAAAGGAATAGATCATGACATTCAACAAACAATTGAAATTGGAAAGCACTGCGCTAGAAACCCTACTTTAATTTTCCCCAGAGGCATGTGTAGCTAAAACAATAACAATGAATTACTGGAGATTTAAATGACGACATAAACATAAAATGTTGAGCAAACCAACCCACGCGTTTCCACTTCTTTGTTTTGAATAACACATGCACCAGTTGTCCAGTGCAGTTTCGAAACAAAGTACTTCAAAACAAATGTACATAGCTTATAGTCCATCTCTATCGTCATCCTATCTAGTCTAGTAAGTATCACGTTGCCCTCAAGTGATGCACGCACGGAATCATCCAGACATCATATTTGTATAGGTATGCACGGCTACGTGAACAATAACAAAAGCGAAAAATTACTCGAGGCACCTCTCCTACTCATTCACTCACTCAACAACATTTCTTCACATTTTCCTCTCAAAATGTGCATATCGGATCACAAGCTCAATTTACCTTTTTCACCAAGAGATATTTCTTTCATTCCTGGCGAAACTCAATAAAAGAGCTCCGGGAAATGAATGGATATTTGATAAGGTTGCCGCTCTTTTTCTCTCCTGCTCATCATTTTCTCCTCTCATCTCTTCCTTAGTCTCTTTTATTTCGCCAGAAAAAAGTGAACAAGAACATGATCTTCAACAATGGTCTTGTGTGAAAAAGAAAGCATGTACGGTACTTAGCAAAAGATGAATATCAAGATCACCACGTGTTCAGTTTACATCTTTTCTTGAATAAATGCTAACCCGAGTTCCATCTAAAACTCGAGGTCTTTGTGAGTGAACGTTGAATAAAATAAAATTTGCTGCTGTTCATAGCACACACCTTTTCTTTGGGAAGATATGGAAAGAGGAAAATATAGAAATCTCAAGAAGGAGCAAAAAGGTCTCCTCGCCACCACTAGCAATGTGCCTATACCTATACACTGCCACGCTTGTCGACCACGTTTTTGTGGTAGTGGCAAGAAGGAATCTTTTTGCATGCATTTTATCCAATATAGGCTTTTATATAGACTTTTATCATCTAATAACCCAATAATAAAAGATAGGATAATATGCAAGCTTGCATACTCATGCTTGCTTTCTTTTCAACGTACAGGTTCTCCCCGCCTAAAACTTTCAATCACTTTTATCAACAAAGTGATGCTTCATTCTCATCTTGAAAATTCTATCACACTTTTTTCTATTTGCTATTGTCCTATATTTGTCTCCACGTTTTCTTCAGGATCCATCATTCAACTCAAAGTGTAACTAGGAAAATGCATTTATAGATCTTATAAAATATACGTACATATACTCATGACTTTCTCTAAGGGTCCTTTCTCTTTTCTCTTATTCCTGCTCTCTCACAGATTACTTGTTTGTCGCAGGGAATAAGATATTGAAAATTCTAGCAGATATCTCTTACTTTTTATTTATTTAGTTACTCCTACACAACTGCTGACTATATGGAAGTATATATGCTATTATGATGAATATATTATGCTTACACAATGGGAAAGCTAAAGGGATTAGAAATGCTGCTTCAAGGATTCTGAGGTAGTGATATCCTGATTTAGCAGTAATAATTCACAAGGAAAGGAACTGTACCGTCATGTTGTTCCATTTACTGATCCATGTAATTTATTATTGTAGGTCTCATTTCATCATCAAAAGTGTTTAGAATTTAGGTACTTTCCTTCTATATTAACAAGATTGCAGAATTATCTGTAAGTAATTATCTTAATTCTTTGAAATTTGAATCATGCTTAAACATAACTAGGCATACATATATGTATGCATGTATGTTTACAATCATTATATGTATTATAAGTTGAAAGATGAAGGAGCTCTGACTTTTAAAAGGGGTGCAAACTACTTTCTACGACAATATAGAACAAACAAAGTTCAAGCTAGTATGAATTACATAATATAGGTTTTATTTATACTTTGTTTATGTTTTGTCAGCAGTGTGCGCGTGTAAGCAAAGTAAATCTTCCATAGTTCAAGTAAAGAAGAAAGTCAGTGGACCTCTGTGAAATCCTAAAAAGCTTTTTATTACGAACCCAGGGCAAAGAAGAGAGGAGGAGTAGGAGGACGTCAAAAGGATTTGAATTCTCCTTACTTGTTTAAGTTGATGATGTAAAAAGTAGAGAAGGATGGAGGATGAACTAAAAGTGATGAAAATAAATACTTAGCATGAGGAAAAGGGCACGACTCTTTAATGTTTTTTCACCTCTTATGCCAATCGTCAGCATTTATAAAATATAAATATACTCTCAAAATATTACTATATTTACACATTGTTCATCCTTATTCCCGTTCAGTTTTGGATTTTTTCATGGATAAAATACTCTACATAGCTTTAGGAATGTTTTCATTTTTTGCAATCATCAATGACTGCTTTCTCCTTGGGGCTGTACATTAAATAGTGTTTTCCCAGTCTACTGTTTGTGTTATTCATGAAGTAGTGTAATATTAACACTGGTTTGTATGATCTCCCGCAAAAGTAAATGAAAATGTTTAAATAAATATACAAAAATTGGTTGCACAAAATACTTTGGTCTTGGGGCAGTGCCTCAAACATGACTAGAGTTTTGGAATATTTCGAGGTTAACTACACCATGAACTTTCCGTGCGGCATACCTCCTGTGATACCACACAGTAGTCTTATTGTTTTTTATTATGCGGTATCCGGATGCATACGTAGGCACATCATGCAGAAAATAAAGTTTTATTTTATAGTAAATAAATGCATGTTTTATAAGTATGTTTGCAATTGATTATATTTCATATGGAGAAAAGCATGCTATTAACAGCAAATTTAATTTATTGAAGACACCCCCACAAGTAAACCAAAAAAGTTGTTCCAAACTTTCCTGATTTCATATTCCATATATTGCCTAATTTGCTTTGGTTCTTTAGCTTTAAATCTGATTTTCTCCTTTTTTCTCCTGAAGCTATCTTTTTCATTTTATCGTATCTCACGTTGGGGCTTTTTCTTTCTCATGTTAAGTACGTATGCTTATAATATTTGTAAATGAATCTATTGAAAATTCTGCTGGACAAGTGTGTGGCTTTGGGACTACTGTTTTAATGAGTAATTCATGGATTTGTGTAGATATATCTACCTATTTCTGTGTAACATTTTTGTGTAATATTCTTTTGCATTAGTTATCAGAGAAAAGTCATCATGCCTGTAAATCTTGTCTCTAATATTACCTCTCATGTTTACTCAAAAGTAAAATATTGTTTATTTTTATGTACCTTGAGGTGAAATAATATTTATTTACACTCACGAATATAGAATCTGATTAGAAGCCAGGCTAGGGTAAACGTGTTTTGCTCATGTAAAAATAATACCTAAATATGATGAAAGCAATAAAGAGTATATGCTTATTATGCAAAATTGATTCATGGTGAAATCCTTGAAAGTATTTTGTTTAGTTTTTAAAGAAACAAAAGTGTATAAATATGGCTATATGCTAGGAGGTTTTTAGTAAATGTCTAAATTTTCCAGATGAATTTACATGAATACTTTCAATTTCAGTATCATTTGCTATGTCCCTATTCCATTCCTTTTGTTTGCCCCATTTAGTCTCAGAACTTTTTGAACAGGGTCTTGGTAATTGCAGTATCAGAGTAATCTTTTCAGCAGGATGTTTAATCTCCTCTCGGAAGAGGGATTACATACGCTCACTTAAATGTGGGCATGGGTGAAAGCAACTTGTATTTAATTAATCAACTTCTCTTAACACTTTAAATATACATTGCAAGTATGTAAATACATACAACTTTATCAAATGCAAGAAAATCATTACTTTTAATGGGAAAATTAAAATTAATCCAAAGCACTTGATGGTATTATATAACATGGGCAGCTAGATGTTTGCCAAAGATTTCAATTTTTATTGTCCATTCCTTATAAACGTATGTAGATAATTCTAAATTCTACGAAATCTGCTTTCTCCGGTGCATATATAAAAATCTTGTAACTCTACTCAAGCAACTTTTATTATAAGCTTATTTTATTTCTTTTTCTCCATAATTTATTACAGAATGACCTCAGTAACTTTTCGTTCACATAAGTGTCCTCTGGTATCTAATGAATGTCCATTTTATGTGGGCAGTGAACTCCTATAATGTCATACACCAGGTTATTGTTGATTGCTTATATATGGAAACTTTCCCTGCTTCATCTACATGCATACTTACAAATAGATGTAAACTCTGGGACCATTTTAATAACTAGTATTAATGTAAAAGCTATCCTACTCTGAACCCAACTGCTTTTATCATTATGATATGGGTGTAATTTACTGTGTGCGATATCATATATCTATATCCGCGTCCTATGGTAGCATGAACCTTTTATTTGGAGAAAGCTTACCAGTGAAATTTAAGAATGTTTTACTAAGCTTTTTTGTGTTCCATCAACTTGCAATTTAGTTTTCAAGATAGTTTTATTTATGTCCTATTCCAATTTATTGCACATTTATGAGTGATCATCAACCTACTTCCTTGTCTTCATTATTTAACGTTATCTTCTTTTTTCTTCTCTCCCTAATTCTATATATATTACGACGTTGGCGGTGAAAACAACAGGCTGATTTGGAATCCTTTCGCCAGCTGTCACAACTCCAGCACAGTCATAATAACGCGAGTCAAGGCAGCTACCGAGGTGTAAAATCATTGGCGACACCCCGATCCGGGAAACTGTCCAACGCAAGTGTCAATGGAGGAGGTGGTGGCGGCGGTGGTCATAAAAATAGCACACTTCGTGCAGCAAGACGTGAGACATCCATTATACGGGCTCACAGAAAGCTCCGTAAAAAGCTTGCATCTTCTTCGACGACTCATCATGGACTTAGTCTTGGCAAAGCACCACCGCCACTCCTTCCAACATACTCATCCCAATCCTTTCGCAGTCGACGACGGGCTGCCAACCTGCTTGCTGCCCTTTCATTTGTGTTTATATTTTGTTGGATGCCATATGTAACGCTGACGCTCTGGGAAATGTTCGTCACGGAGAAATCGTAAGTTTACTTATTTGCACACAAAACACTCGCACTCATTCTCAAAGTCCATTTTCACTATAGTCTGTTCAGTCCCTCAATAATAAAAAGTTGGAGGTTTGACAATGCTACTGGATTATTCAAAAGAGAAGAAGATACACAAACACAGCGTGAACTCCCTCACTCATACAAGTCGCACATAAGACATGGTTTATTTATACAACAGACAGAGGGACAATGACAATAAAATATACTTTATGTGTAGTACACACTACTTTTGTAAGTAACGACAAAAACGCAATTTTCAATGGGCACAAAAAGAAAAAGTGTGATGAAGAAGCTATTTTGTTGTCTGTTTTTATGGTTTTGTTAAGGCAAAAGGAGGAAGCATATAATATAAAGATGGAATGAATTGAATCCTTTTGATGACTTTCTTGGTCAAGATTCGTAATGCGACCGTTGAGTCATTTTTAAAAAGTAATAAAATGATGAGGGTCTAGCTCTCGTCTGACTTGAGTCAGAAAAATAAAAATAGGAAGATAAAATTAATAATAATATAAAAATCTTACATGCTGTTAGATAAGCTAGAAAGTTTTTTCTTTTGAGTTAATCTATATAGAAGAAAGAAAGCAATGAAAATATGGAATCGGGTTACGTTGTTGGATATCATATCATTATAGAAGTATTTAAATGAATTGAATTTCTGAAACATAAAAGTATTTATTTGTCCGATTTTTTAAACCTTATAAACTACTTGAATTATCTTTTGGTCTAGTTTTCTGATAAAATTTAATTGGGATACTAGTTGATTGTGCAGATGAAAGTGAAAACTAAGTTTTCTCAGTATACTATAAAGCACCTAAAAATACGATGAAAGTTTTGGTTTGAAGCATAATGAGCTACCGAGGCAAAACAAACTTTTGATGATGCAACACAATCACAAAAACCGAATCATTCTACGATTTAAAAATAAAAGTAACCTTTTTTGAAAAGAGAATACATGCATAACCCTATACTCATTTTGATGAATATAGCATATAAATAATATTCGTATAATTAAATATCCCACACAAACACCTGAAATGGTATTCTTTTAACAACAAATGTTTTTATACTTAGAAATTACAAACCAGGTTATGTCAATTAAATCGGTTTCCAGCAGATCAAAAAAGTTACAATTAAAATTATTTACAAGCGTGGAAGTAATCATACATAATGTATTGTAAACCAAGCTTCACTTAATTTCTGAGCAACAATAATGCAGTTTAATTTTAGCTTTTCCTCCTAATCATATATATTTGTTTTATAGAAAAGTACACTGCATAGAAGTTATATAAGTTTGGAACAAATCCAGCAGACCTCAGCAATTCTTCGAGAACTGTTTTCTACGATTTAGCAGAGTAGATATAATATTTGTACATCCCTTAGTTTTACTAGCTTTGCACAATCTCTAATGCTACTAATGATGAAACAATAAAATTAAGGAATAAAAAGCTAGGACAGTGTCTACTCTTCTAGACTCTCATGGCCAGTTAAATACACGTGCATGGTGATTACGGTGACAAATTATATGCTTCAACTAAAATCGATAATATGCAGTTCTCTTCTGTGAAAAAGAGTTTTTCAATGTTTGCACTACATGCATGCATGAGATGTTCCTTCTGCTTGTTGTGACACCCTACACCTGAAGAAAGAAACCGCCTGGAAAATGAGATTTCCTTTCGCTCGTGAAATGTGAAGCATATAATCATGCTTTGTGCATTTTTTACTCGCTCTAAATAGTAAAGGAGGTCGTAAAATGTTTTTATGACTCGTTAAATTGCTCCTGCAGTGTTAAATATGTCCTTTGTCATCTTCATCTGCAGGTTAAGTGTATTTGCCTTCTTATTAAGAAAATTAAACACACACAAGAGTTCAACATTATTGCACACTTCCTCTGCTAATAAAACGGCAAGAAATAAACTGTAAGATATGCTGCGCAAAAGTTTAAAAAATGTGAAAATGTTCTATATTAACTGTATTACATGTACAAACAGACACACTGAAAATCAAGGGATATATCGTATCTACGAAGAAAAATAGGGTGGTTTTATATAGCATTAGAATACAAGGTAATCTGGTAGTAGCAATGTCAAATGACTGAAGTAATTAGAATTAGACTATCCCCTGATAGTTTTGCACACACACCAATAAAGAAAGATCAAAGAAATAAAAATCTCTACCTCTATGTAAATTTCAGATTAGTGCGGCTCCTGATTCCATTTGCGCTGTTTTTGGGTCACGCACACTCTGCCATCAATCCCGTAGTTTCCTGGCGTCTCAATCGATCCGCATTTGTCCGCTTTCAAAGACACAACTTTCTCTCCTTTCTCCCAAACTGGAACTTTCTCCGTTCTTGCCGTACCTGTTCAGCGACTTGTTGTGGTTGTTGTGTTTACTCATTAAGGAACCCTTGCTCTAGTTGTTGTCAGCGAAGAGCTTTTCCTGGATCTACCAGTGGAGGATCTTCAAATAATGGCGGTCGAGGAGGAGGAACGATTCATTTGCAACACCAATTCCAAACTCGAGCAGCACCAACGGCAGGCACTGCAAGTTCCCGTTTCCTCACCGTTCCAAATCAATTAACCGTGCCAAATCCCCATCATAGAGCTGGTGGGGGTGGTGGTGGCCGCGGCTATCCACCACGCCATCAACGTTATATCCCACAAGATTCCAGTGACGACTCTTGTAATAATTGTTTCAGAAGATCTGGAGATTATCCGAATGGTTCTAGCGGAAGAAATCCTCATCATGATGATGAGGAAGGGATTCCCTGTTGTTGTTGCTTTTGCCCTGCCGGTGGTCCTTTCGGAAGGAGATCAAGCTCTCCCGATCCATGGAACTGGAATAATTCTTCGACAAATGAGGCTGCATTGGGCGCCTTTCATCCGAGATATCTTAACAGACTTCCTGTACCCCAGCCTGACCAAATCTCGAAATGTCATACTTCACATTTTCTGCGATAATATTTATTAGATATTTTAAGGGTACATCGTTTTCTCTTGTCTTTTCAATAATAATTTAGATTTTATAATATATAAGGAACAAGAAAATTAGAATATTAATGTGTGTACATAATGATATCATGTGTGCTTAGAATACTCATTCCATTGAAGTTAATGTGATGACTGACGAGTAAGCCACTTTTTTCTGTATATAAAATGTAATCTTCTGGAATAATGTACAACATTGTCCATTATATTATGCAGTTAGTTCATATTGGGGAAAGTAACTGGTTTCGTATTCGTATAGTGTAAATTTTGTGTGCGTAATTGTAATTACTTCTATATTATTGGTTACTATTTCGAAATTATGAGCAGTTATTGTCAAAATATATAGATGTAGATGAATATACGGAATTCTTCCGGAAATTAGTTGGTTTTAATAGGATATGATAAATATAAGTAGTGAGAAGTACGAAATATTGCATGTAATATTTGATGAACAGATTTATCAACAAGTAACAATTGTGGGAAACAGTACCCTTACAACAGTATTTTTATTATAAAAATAAAACAATACTAAATTAGATAGAAAAAGTACCAATAATACTTTTTAAAACTATAACTTCTATCATTTGTATCTAAATGCCCAAATATTTTAAACCAAATATAAGTAAAAAGAATCTGAACCTAGAATCTGTCCATTACATTTAGCTATAAAAGAGTGTAAATAGTCATCTTAGAATAGGTATATGTATGGGTGTACTATTATGCTTTCTAGAGATAGTTTTTCATAGATATTTTAGTAAGTTAAAAATTAGGCAACGCAGTCGAGTTATTGGGAAAAAATATGTAAAAGAGCAACTTTTTTATGAGCTGCAAAATTTTAAATTTGCACTACCCTTGTGTGATATGCGACTACATCAGGTTAATAATTTTTAAAGGTACACAGGAAAAAAATACCGTTAACTTACAACATTACATTTACTTTCATGGAAAATGTGAAAAGTTTGTGTTAAAGGAGAAAAGAATAGAGAATGCTTTGTTGTAATAATTAATTGTCCGTAAAATTGTTTATTGGATAATAATTAATTACATGTAATAATATTATTTAAACTAAGTGTCTGCTATCTTCCTGAAATTTTAAGTCAATAAACTTATAATTAACTTTACCTTGTTAGCAGTAGTGTGTATCAAAAGCTATTTGTGAACTTGTTTGGAAATGCAATATACAATATACGTATGTATACATAAATAATATTATGTTCAATTATTTGATTTTTTCTGTGTGTTGAGTCAGTCAAATTATGTGATTTACGTGCGATATAAAAAAACTGTATTGAAAAGTAAAAGTGGCTGGACCACCTATATTACTTTTACAAAAATTATGTTTTTTCCCCTTTTAAAAACATGAGAGGAACTTTTTTATCTTTGAAGAAATTTTCTTTGTGTACATTTTTACTACTCCTGAAAGATGTTTCCATTTCACTTTTTAGCTTTTCATACCATCCAAAACCATTCTACACAAGTCATTTGATATATTTTCAAGGAAATCATGATGCCTAAGGCCTTTCACCCATTTTTTTGGCAAACCAGATTTTCCAAGTCTGCATCCAAGAACGGCTCCAGCAGCTGCACAATTTGTATCAGCGTCCCCGCATTGGAGTGCTAGCTCTGTGATGAGATGCTCGAAGAATTGAGCAGACGTCATTTCCTCAGGTATTTTTCTTGTTCCAAGATACAAAGCCGCCCCAAGACATTTGAATGCGTAGCCAATTTTCCCCCTCTCATCTAATTTTAAGGATGCTAAGGAATCTGGAAAGCTGTGCTGGTACAGCTCATCCACCCACTTTGGCTTGCTCAATGTTTTATCCTCAGCGGACGTTTCCTTTTTTTCTATATCTTCTTCCTTAACAGCAGAAGGACACAAAGAATGGCCTTCCACGAGAAACTTGTATTCGTCTACAACATCTCTACATAATTTCATCATGTCGTTGTCTGCACCGAATTCGTCCATAAGTTTCACATCTGGTCTTATAGGTGCTGGATTTTCAAAACGATGAATGTCGACTGGTTTGTGCTGCGGAATTTCAAAGTCTGATTCAAACAAAGGATTGAAGGGTTGAGAAGTCACATAAGCAGCGAATCGACGAATCTGACGAAGTGCTCGATTTTGTATAGGACTATTTGTTGGTTTTGCTGACGGCTCGGGGAAATGTGAGAACTTTTCTAAATATACGCGATCTTCAGTGGAACCCGTTTGAATCAATTCAGTGAAGTATTTCCTGTCATCAGCACAATCTGTCTCCAAATTGCTCTCATTTTCTACTTTACTCGCTGTAGTTCCGCGTAATAGTCTTGAAATTATAATGCTTGTTAGTACCGCACTTGTCACCGATCTGTCAATTACATTCAAAGATTTAAGTAAATATACCACAAAGTGAATCTGAGCTGATTTGTTTGCTTTTTATGTGAAGTCGTTATAGTGTAGAATACACACCTGGGATCCGCATGAGTCACCTTTGCTGCCATCATGGAGTTTTCAACCACTTTTCTTTCATCCCAAAAGAATGGTGCTCCAACCACACCAGTACGCATTAGCGCTCCATTAGCAGCCAGATCTCGTTTATTGCTGTTCCAGATATCATAAGCGGCTCGAAGTGGATCTGACATAAGTTCAGGGTGGGAACAGGTGCTTCCCACCGTGAAACCAATCCCATTGGGTAGCTTATTATTCAATTCCGGGAAACCAATACGAGTCCATTCTCTTATGCGATACGCAAGATGACGGGGATTTAGGGTGCCGTTATCTGCTAGAAGGCATTGCAAAATCAGTAGCAATTGATCTATAAAATGAGATGATAAACAGAAAGTAATTAGCAGATCAAAAAATATGAATCCTTGATTCAAAAATTACAATTTACTGACAAATTGAAGAATACTGCTAAATATGTGGAAATGATATTTATATTACCGGTGTCATCAGTAAAGTCACTGTCAAACCAGCCATTACGACAAGCATCTCGCCAAACTTCGTGTCTAAATCAAAGTCAAAGTCTTTCACTTTAGTCAAGAGTACTTAAATTCATACTTCAAAAATCAATATTGTAGAATTGTAACGTAATTCTTCACATTTACGACTATTGAAATTGTAACGTAGTTTATAATGTACGAATTTCATCAGTTTTCAT